>CM062808.1:882817422-883079589 GCA_031772625.1 Pinus tabuliformis | reverse complement strand
CCCACAACCACCATGATGACTGACTTGTTTCCTGACTTTGGAAGACTTGTAATGAAATCCATAGAAACCTCCATCCAAATTGGTTTCGAGATGGGAAACGGTTGTAATGTGCCTAGTGTGTTGACGGTCTCCCCGTTGTGGTGTTGACAGACATCGCATTCTGCTACGAAAGTAAGGATGTCCTTTTTCATGCCTGTCCAAAAAAATGATCTTCTGGTGCGAGCATACGTCTTCTGAAAGCTTGAATGTCCTGCAATGGGGGATGAGTGCAATTCTGCCAAAATGCGACTTTTGAGGGTGGATGTTGGTGATATTACGACTCTGTCCCTGTAGCGAAGAATCTCATCCTGCCACGAGTAGCCCTTGGTGGAATTTGGATCTACCTGCAATTGAGAAATGAGTTGGGAGAGCCGGGATGTGAAACCATTCCCTGCGAGCCTCTTCAATCCATTCTGGAATGGGGAGGGAAATTGCTAGTAGAGTACTTTCCTCCTCAAATTGGCGAGATAATGCATCTGCTACACTATTGTCTTGCCCTTTCTTGTAAATGATCTCATAATCATATCCCAGCATTTTGGCGAGCCATTTATTTTGTTGTGGGGAGGATAGGCATTGCTCCAAAAAATATTTAAGACTGTGATGGTCTGTGCGGATTTGGAAACGTCGCCCCAATAAGTAAGGTCGCCAGGTCTCTACTGCATGTAAGATGGCCATCATTTCCTTCTCGTAGGTAGATTGGCCCAGATTCTTCCCACTTAGTTGTTAGCTTGTGAAGGCCAAAGGTCGCCCTTCCTGCATTAAGACCGCCCCAATACCTGTACCCGAAGCATCACATTCAATGACAAAATATTTGGTGAAGTCAGGTAGTGCTAAGACTGGAGTGGAACACATGGAATTTTTGAGAGCTGTAAATGCCTGTTGTGCGTCCTCATTCCAGAAGAATGAATTTTTCTTCAGGATTTGAGTGAGGGGCTTCGCTATGCGACCATAGTTGCGGACAAATTTACGATAATAGCCTGTGAGACCCAAAAATCCTCTCAAGCTCTTCAAGGTCTTAGGTTGAGGCCAATCCTGCATTCCCTGGATCTTTTTGGGGTCCACCTTGACACATTCACGCCCCACAATGTGGCCCAAATACTCAACTTCTTCCATGCCAAACGAACACTTGGACATCTTGACAAATAATTTATGCTTGCGGAGCAGTTGCAAGAGTAGATCTACATGCTGAAGATGTGCGGCCCAAGTGCAACTATAGATGAGGATGTCATTGAAGAAGACAAGGACAAATTTCCTGAGATATGGTTTGAGAATGTGGTTCATAAGGCTCTGAAAAGTAGAGGGGGCATTACAAAGACCGAATGGCATGACCAGGAACTCATAATGGCCTTCATGAGTTCTGAAAGCAGTCTTTGGAATGTCTACTTCCTTCATGCGAATTTGGTGGTAGCCCGAGCAAAGATCTAGCTTAGTGAAGAATTGAGCCCCATTGAGTTCATCCAACAAATCGTCAACCACGGGATGGGAAATTTATCTTTGACTGTCAACTTATTGAGGGCCGTGAAGTCTGGACACATCCGCCACTCCCCATCTTTCTTGAGCACCATGACCACCGGTGATGAATAAGGACTAATGCTGGGACGAATGACACCTGCTTCCAAAAGTTCCTTGATTATTTTTTCTATTTCATTCTTTTGGGTGAACGGATAACTGTATGGGCGCACATTTGGGGGTTGGGCCCCTGGAACCAAGGTGATACAATGATCATGTTCCCCTCTCTAGGGTGGAAGCTCATGAGGCTTGTCAAAGACCGACAGATGGTTATTTAAAATCTGTTGCATCTCAGGATGAATCGGCAGAGACTTGGTTTCGACTGCCTGGATGGCATTAAATTGAGCTATAACTCCATGATGGCCCTTTTTTAGCAATTTTTCCATCCTATGCGATCTGATGATAGAGGGAGCTCCCGCTTGGAGTCCATGGAGGGTATGTGTGGAGTTGTTCTGCTTAAAACTCATATATAACTCCTGGAAATCCATTGTGATTGGCCCAAGAGTGCGAAGCCATTCAGCACCGAGGACAATGTCGCACCCTCCCATGTGTATGGCAAACATGTGGGTCTTCAACTGATAATCCCCCATTTGAAGTTTGACATTTTCACAGCGGCCTTCACATTTCATTGTGCCCCCATCCGCAATTTGGACTTGGAAGTTAGAAACTGCTCGTACAAAACAATGCACTGCTTCCGCGACTTTTTGATGGATGAAATTATGTGTACTTCCACTATCAATCAAGACTACCATTGGGCGATGTTTAATAAAACCTATGATTTTGAGAGTTTGAGGTGAAGAAATCCCTGCCAAAGCATGCAGCGAAATAATTGGTTCGTCAGGGACATTGTCCTTTTGGTTGTCCTCTTCCACTGCCTCATGTTCCTCCAGTGGTGGATCTTCCTCCGATGAGTTGTAATCAGTGGCATCAATTTGAAAAAATTTGGGCTCCTTGCATTTATGACCTGGGGAGTATTTTTCATCACAGTAGTAACATAATCCTTGCTTTCTTCTTTCGACCATTTCTGTAGGTGACACCTTTTGAACCTTAAGTGTTTGAGTCGTGCTGTGAGCCTGTGGGGGGCGACCCTTAGCGGTGAAATTTGGGCGATTGTACTGGGCTGCTAACGCACGTTCCACGTTACGAGCTACCTTACAAGCCTCCATCCATGTGGGAGGGTGGTGCAGTAAGACGTGGGCTTTTATGGCTTCTTTAAGACCGTTGATAAAACATTCCGTGTAGAACACATCTGAGAGACCCCTAGTGCGGAAGGCTAAGGCTTCAAAGGCTATAATATATTCATCCACTGTGCCAGTCTGTCAGAGCTTAGTAAGACGACCCAAAAAAGAAGATTCCTGGTCAAAGCGTTCTGTAAGAGCTTTTTTGAAGGAGTTCCAAGTCCTAAAAGGTCCATTGCAACGTTGATGCCATTCCCACCATTGCCACCTTTCATTGTCCAAGTACATGCTCCCCACCATAAGCTCAGTCTCATTATCTAAGATGTTATTCAGATTGAAATACTGCTCCATTTGTGCTATCCATGCTGCCGGGTGAGAACCATCAAATTTATGCATATCCAACTTGGGAGGTCGCGGATGGGATTGTTGGTGGGGGCCCCTGAGGTGAAGAGAGTGGCTAGACTCACCCTCACTATGTCCATTGCCAATATATGCCTCTTCATGGGCTTCCTCCTTGCCTGTCGGGATTATGCTATTTAGTCAGTCAAGCTGAATGTGGAGGGATTGCAAGGATTCTTCAAGTTTGTCCATCCTTTCATTGGCCATAGCTTGAGCTCTAGTTTCTACCATGCACCGACCTGATGTTCTTGAAAATTGGGACCGCCTAAAAAAAAAAAATTCACTAAGAATTAAATGGTACCACCGTGCTCAGCTTGTCATCCTGATTCTAATGGGCTAGATCACCAATAAGTGCCCGGGAGAGTTTTACTCCTTCCTTATGAATACTGCAGTCGCCAAATCCTCAAAATGTCAATGCGGCCAAAAGTCCTGCGAAAATTATACCCCGGTATAGGAACCCCACACAACTACTCAGATCTGGTGGATCTAAGAGATCTGAATGGCGGATCGGATAGCTCTGGGCGGCGGAACAGACTGCTGTTGTGGATCTGATGGATCTAATAGATCGGAATGGCTGGTCTGCTAACTCGAACTGCAGGACTGATGTCTGCTACTGCTGCACCTCTTGTGCGCTGATCTGGCAGAGATGATGCGTGATCCCCAGATAGAAAAGGGAACTATGGTCTCGAGGAGTGTCAGGTGCTACAGATCGCAATATACATAAGGGTTTGATAGTAGTACTCGGCCCAATGTTTCAGGGCTCTAACTAAGGAGGATCAACCGTACCCTTAGCCGTACAACCCGACTACCTTATCGTACGGGCGAGTAATCTCTCCGAGTGCTGTTCTCGGTGTACTGTAGCAGCAAGACGGCCGACGGTTTATCTATGGCGAGGTTGCAGAGGAGCTAAGGGGCTTCCGATATACCTAGAAGGTACTTGGAAGACAGTCCGTACGCGGTTCTGTCTAATGCGCTACTACTCGAAGGGGTACCCATAAGGGTTACAAGGAATCCAACAAGCGTGACCACCTCTTGTATTTCTTGCATGCATGCCTCCCCAAATCCGCAGGTTTATGCGCTCAACGACAGATCCCGTGGTTTAAAGACGTCAGAACACGTCTCTAGCCAAAAAAAAAATTGCTAAGAAATGGAGATCCCACTGGCCCTGGAAAGTGCTCTGATACCACTTGTTATGCTCTTAACCTGCAAAAAGATACCCAAATACAGAATATGCGAAGAAAGATACCCAGAACATAGAATAGTGAGAGACAACAACAAATATTTTATTATTCAGAAAGAAATGTTCACTGGCCTCTTCGAGGGGGAACCTCCAATAGAGCAGATCTCGATACAAAAATAAGACACAATGCTCCTCGCAGGGAGTCTCTATCCTTTATATATGACTCATACATGCAATACCAAGGATCAATACCATGGGTTTTATTAATACCATCTATCTAATACTACGGCCCATTTGCAACTAACCGTGGTCTCGTCATTAATTGCGGGTTAACCACTTATAATTATTAATATGGGCTTTATTGACTCTTCACTATGACTCGATCCCATTACATAAAATAAGGGGGTTAGGGTGGGACCCTAAAATAATTGAAATATTCTAGTACGTGGATATTAGGTTTGATAATATGATGATTAGGATTACATGTCTATGTACATATATTGTTATGCATATGCTTGGATGAAAGTTAACTTGAAAGTGGAAGGGGGCTAGGTGATATCCATAGAACCATAGTAGTAGTTGGTTAATATCGAGACATTGAATGATTAATTGTCTGATGTGCATTGTTCTTTTTCATTTTTATTACTTGATATGCAATGTTATGATCTTGGGTAACATGCAAGTTTGCAGGTAACATGGCTACTCGACTAAATATTTTGATGACAAATGCCCTAAAGTAGCATTATAATGTGGTCCATGATAAGGTGTTGACCTACTTTTGTAGGAAGGGTGGAGGTATTTCCCACCATGTAAACTCCAAACCTGGAGTCATGGGAGGTCTATGATGGACATACTCCCCTAGACGTGTGGTGATGACTACAAGTTTCCAGTTGGGGAAGTTAGGTCAATATAGTCGATGTTTCCACCATTTTGGTTCTATCAATGGTTAGGTCGATATAGTTGATTCCATAGTATATTGTAGCATAGTATATATAGAATGAGAGATAAAGTAGGTTAGGGAGGATGGGTGGATATAGTTTAGTTGTGAACCCCAGTTTGGAAATGATTCTTCTTGTGCTTTTCATTAACTATGGTTACTAATTCTTTCTCCCTATTTATTGTGTTTGATTTTCATTTCACTTCTTGACTTCTTGTATCCTCTTAACTCTAACTTCAGGACAAAGATTCCCAAAGGAAGGGTGTATATAATACCCACTCCTTAACCCTTTTATGTTATGATTAGTTATTAGCCTACCTTTTGAAAGATTGATTGTTGGGTAATTTCTTCTTAGCATTATTAGTATACATACGAGATATGCATATGCTACCTACATACCCACATGTCGCATGAATACATTATTATTCTATGGTCTATTATGTTATATGATTGATTAATGATTAAGCTTGTGGTTAATTTTAAATTCGATTAAACTTTTAAGTAAGCATTATGATTAATTTACTATTAAATTTATTTGGGCCCTCTTGTGATTCTTTGACTTTCATTATATCACTAATTGTTTGATTATTTTATTATGTATTAATTATTATTTGGGGGGGTTGTCTTTCCTTATCATAAAGAGGGGCATTCGAGACGTGACATAAAGGGAAGTAGGTGAAGCTTTTGTGGGGTGAGAGGGGGGCGGGAGGTGGCAAGGATGTTAGTTATGAGACTTAAAAAATGGGTAGGTGAACCATTAATGAGGAAAAAGATATTTTGGGGAAAGAGGGGGATAAGTCTTGGGGAAGAGGATGGTGAAAGGAACTTTGGTCATTTTATCATACTAGATTTTGCTGGATTTTGGGGGATGGAAGAGAGGAAGAAACTTAAAATAGTTTGGACACTAAGGGTTCTTACTCTTGGTCGAGATTGAGAGAAGTGTTTGGCACCTGGTGATTTAAATACTTGGTTTGGACACACTATGAATGATGGTTCTAGACATGGGCACAAAGGGTTAGGGAACCTGTGGAGGTTCCTTGGAGCTAGGAAGCTTAAAATGCCATTCTTAGTTGGATGGGTGGTAAATTTAGTTGGCTGGGCTTTGAAGGTCACGAGAAGGAAAGTGACTTCAAGGAATTCACAAACTCCTAGGTACTCTTCTCATTGTTGACGTAATCCAAGTTAATTTATGAATAATAAAAAAGTAGATTTACATGCTTGCGATATGAAATTAATGTGATCCGTAAACTTCCATGGATATTCCACTAGATAGTTCGTCACAATAGATCTGATAAAAATTATATTTAAAATCTGAAATTCTACACTATTATAATTTTATTAGATTTCTGGAACTGTAGATTTATTGTTAATAGTGCATCCATGCGAATTAAAATTCTGCAGAAAATAGAGAATGGGAAAATACAAGCTCACACACACTTTTGACACAAGATATGCTCTTGGAAACCCTTTCAGGAGGAAAACCCAACGGGAAGGTGAGGTCACTTCACTCTCTTTCTTTGAATGGAAATATCGCTACAAGTACAAAGAAGTATGGCATGTGGCCTGTGGGCTATTACAATGCACAAACCCTCCTTGTGTGCTCTACCTCTTATCCATCTTGGCTATTTTTTCTCAGTTATGGAACAAATGCACTTGAAAGAATGGAATCTCTTTTTCCTCCTAGTGGCCCAGTTATAATACATCCTAATAGCCTCCTAGTGGTTCAGTTTGACTACCTCAACTTTTAGCCAGAGTTATAATACAAACTATTCTAAAGTCTTGTACATCACAATCATGTGACTAGCCCCTTTTCCATGAATATTGGGGGTTGATGTGGCATCCTCTCAAATTATGGTGGTGAAAATAGGAAGGTCAACTTCTGAGTGGCATAACTTTCACATACAAACTCTGATTGACGTGATTCTTGCGCCATTGGAAATCTCTCTATGTGTAGAATAGCATGATAAGATGTGATGATAAAGTGACAAATATCTACACCCGAAAAAACGCCCTTTGATGCCTCAAAACACCCCCAAAAGGTTTCAAACCCTGTTCTGCCAAACTAGGTCCCGCCAGTAAAAACAGTCCCGTGAGCTTATTCATCCACATTTTCCATTCTAAAAGCATCGAGATAGATGAAAAACAATATAATGATCCAATATGAACCATAATGAAAATGAATAATATTGTTTTAAATGATATATATATATATATATAACATAACATGACATGGGTACAAAGTAGTTCAAAGTTCTTGATGCCTTGGGGTAGGGATCCTAAAAACATGGACACATGTATTTTATGAAGACTAGATAAAGTAAAAATCAAGTAGTACAAGCTTACTTTTCAGGATGGCTCTCAGATGGGAGCATGTTATAAGGGATAAATAGTAGAACATCATTGTTCCTAGCCCTAATAGAAGATTTCTAGGTCATATTCAACGATTATATAAGAAAAACTCATCTTTATTCACATACAAACTACAATGAAGAGCTCTAAGTATGAATTGATGAAACATATGGTGACAGATTAAGTAGATCCATATATAGTTTGGGAAGATAGACTAGCTCCACTAGGTTCATAAATTTCCAAAATATCAATAGGTATAACATTAGTGAAAGTATAATAATAATATGGCTTCTTAGTAGAGCCCTCAAATGGAATTTGGGTTGTATTTGACTATTTTGAGAAATTTATTAAGGAGGCTAGCCAAATGCAAGTTTAACACAATTTTCATGCTTCTCAACCCCTGAGCTGAAGATTGGTAGAAGTCTTATTTGTTGTTTCCCTACAACCACTTTCATTTATAAAGGAGAACACTTGCCTCAACATTTTAGAGGATCATAAGTGTTACTCGAGAGATATGGAAAATATCAACTATGGCACTAAGACAAATATGATGTTGCATTATGTATTAGGTTTCAATTCAAAGCATTTTTTATCTTGCAAATTAAAGGCACTTCTCTTAGGTATGGACTTCAATACCACTTGTAGCTAAGTACGTAATAAAATAGAGACCCACAAAGTGTCAACATTCATATTAATGGTAGAGGCATCAGTTAGATTGAGAAGTTCAACAATTAATATGCAAGCTTACTATGGAAAAGATTGTATTGGAAGATTTTTCAGATATATTTCTGGTTGATTGTGAAATGGTTGGATTGGGAGAGAAATCATGTTGGGTTGTGTTATATTCTTTCCACGACTAGCCCACGTAGTTAACAGGGGGGTTAGAAGGGGGGCGGAGCCCCCCCTTCATTGCGTCGATTGCGTAGCGAGGGAAGTCACAAGGGGTTTGAGGGGTGCAGGTAACCCCACTTTATGGGGTCCGGGGCAACGCCTTGGAAAATTTTGGTTTTGGACCCTATATTAGGTTGGGCGGACCTACCTATGGTTTTGTGCATGTTTTTCGCACATGGTTTTGGATGCGATGGTTTTCAGTCCATGGTATTGGATGCTTCGGCATGTATAAATATGTATTGTAACATTGAAAGGAACATAATGAAAAATCAAGCTAGTAGTCCCGGTTTTGGGATCCAGGGGAATATCTCTATGTATATGTGTTTTATGTGTTATGCTCTCGCATTGTTTATGTGTTTTAGAATTCGTATGCAGGTAATTTCTGTACGGGGTTAAAACCTACATTTGGTATCACAGCTATTTTGGCTTCAAGGGGACGCCTTTGTGAGGGGTTTTGCTTGGGCATGTGGTAGACCCTATTCAATGGGAGATCTTCGGGATCGATTCTAGTGGTGAAAGAAGATGGCGAGCAGTGGAAAGATAGAGATCGAGAAATTTAATGGTTAGAGTTTTGAGTTGTGGAAACTCGAGATGGAGGATTTGTTGGTGGATAAAGATCAGTGGATCGCGATAGATCCAGGTACTAAACCAACGAGAGTGTTCGATGAAGAATGGAAGAAGTTGGATCAGAAGGCTAAGAGCACAATAAGATTGTGTGTCTCAGATTCAGTATTGTTGAATGTATCAGGGGAAGCTACAGCGAAGGCTTTGTGGGACAAGTTAGGGACTTTGTACCAATCTAAGTCTCTGGTGAATAAACTGTTCCTACAGAAAAAGTTGTATAACCTGAGGATGAAAGATGGATACTCGGTGACAGAGCATCTGAACGCATTTAATACAGTGGTAAGTCAGTTATTATCTATTGAAATTAAAATTTCAGATGAAGATAAGTGCATCAATTTGTTGTGTTCTCTACTAGATTCGTGGGATAGTCTGGTTATTGCAATAGGTAGCAATGCAACTGCCTTGCAGTTTGATGAAATAGTCTCATCCTTGCTAATGGAGGAGATGAGAAGAAAAAATATGGAGAGCTAGAATGGTGATGCCTTGTCTGTACGAGGACGGTACCAGAACAGAAACAAAAATAAGTCATCGAGTGGGAGATCTAAATCTCCAGGAAAACCTGCAAAAGTAGTGTGCTGGAAATGCGGAAAGGAAGGGCACTACAAAAGGGACTGTAAATCTAAAGCTCCTGACAAAGGAAAGGGATCTGATAATGCTTCTTCTGTAGAGGCAAAAACCACCTCAGATGAAGGTGGGGATGTGTACTTGGCTTCTTCAAGTACACATGTAGATCATGAGGCATGGTTGATTGACTCAGGTGCATCCTTTCACTTCACTCCCCATAGACAGTTGTTCTGCGAGTATGATAAATACGATGGTGGTGATGTCTTCTTAGGGGATGATAGGAAGGCTAGAATCATTGGTCGTGGAAAAGTAAAGTTGAAGTTGCAAGGTGGAAGGGTTAGAACACTTCCAGGTGTTCTGCATATTACTGCATTAGCCAGAAATCTGATTTCTGTAAGCAAGCTGGATGATGCAGGTGTAAAAACAGTGTTTGAGAAGGATACCTGCAAGATGGTTCGAGGAGCACTGGTATTGATGCGGGGAGTTCGGACTGGAACTCTATACAAGCTGCAAGGTAGCATTGTTGTTGATGGATGCAACATCTCTGTGGTTCCTGAAAGTGGAGCAGAAAATCTAGTGGTCTCTAGAGAGAAGACCATGTTGTGGAATCAAAGGATTAGACATATTGGAGAGAAGGTCCTTCGAATACTTCATGGTAAAGGTATGGTAGAAGGTATGAGTAATAGCTCTCTGGATTTTGATTTCTGTGAAAATTGTGTATATGGGAAGTAGAATCGGGTGAGTTTCCTCTCTGGTGGTAAGAGGGCGAAACAGATATTAGAGCTTGTGCACAGTGATGTGTTTGGACCTGTGAAGGTTCCATCACTGGGTAAGTCTGTGTACTATGTATCATTTATAGATGACTTCTCAAGGAATACATGGATATATTTCCTTAAGAAGAAATCTGAATTCTTTGACAGGTTCAAAGAATTTAAGGCTCTGGTGAAAAACCAGACAGAGAAGAAGATAAAGGTGCTGAGGACAGATAACGGTGGAGAGTTTTGCAGTAAGGAATTTGAAGAATTCTGTAAGAAGTGTGGTATAGCATGGCAGAAGACTACTCCATATACACCTCATCAAAATGGAGTTGCAGAAAGAATGAACAAGACGTTGATGGAAAGGGCAAGAAGCATGCTCAGTGGTGCTGGGTTAGGACAAGAATTCTGGGCAGAGGCAGTGGAGACAACATGTTACCTGGTCAACAGATCACCTTCATCAGCGTTAGAGGATAAGACTCCACAAGAGGTATGGACTGGTAAGAAACCCTCTCTTTCAAATCTAAGGGTATTTGGATGTGATGCATATGTACATGTTCCAAAGGAAGTTGGATAGTAAATCTGAAAAGTGCATCTTTATTGGGTATAAGGATGGTTTAAAGGGTTATAAGCTTTGGAACCCAGCAACAAGGAAGGTTGTGTACAGCCGAGATGTGGTGTTCAGAGAGGTGAAATATGTTATTAAACATGAAGTCCAACAAAAGGAACCTAAGAAGATGAGTTTGAACTAAAGGAGGAAGAATCAGACTCTATAGCAGAGGAGGAATCAGAAGATGAAGAGCCACAAACTCCGGGTGTAAGATGATAAGTTCGAGAAAGAAGGCAGCCAGAAAGGTATAGTCCATCTACTTTTTGTTCAAATTTTGCTTTATCTATTACTGATGATGATCCCAGAACTGTGAAGGAAGCAGTAGATTTAGAGGATGGAAAACTCTGGAAAGAGGCCATGGTTGATGAAATGGCATCTTTGCACAAAAATGAGGCTTGGGATCTGGTGGAGTTGCTGGCTGGAAGGAAACCCATTGGCAGCAAATGGGTGTTCAAGAAGAAGACAAATGCAGAAGGAAAGGTGGAGAAATACAAAGCTCGGTTGGTAGCAAAAGGTTATTCCCAAGTGCCGGAAATTGATTTTGGTGATATTTTTTCTCCTGTTGCCAAGGTAAATTCTATTAGATTACTTTTATCTATTGTTGCCGCTTTTGATTTTGAGGTAGAAAAGATGGATGTGAAGACAACATTTCTTCACAGGGATCTGGAAGAGGAGATCTACATGAAGCAACTTAAAGGCTTTGCAGCGAAGGGTAAGAAAGAACTAGTATGCAAGTTAAAGAAGTCTCTGTATGGGTTAAAACAGTCACCAAGGATGTGGTATCAAAAATTTGATACATTTATACGGGGACTTGGCTTCACCAGAAGCAAATCAGATCACTGTGTGTATTTTAAATTAATTGGTGACCATATTATTTATCTGATCTTGTATGTGGATGATATGTTGCTGGTTGGAAATGACAAAGAAATTATCCAGGATTTGAAGACCCAATTGTCCTCCAAATTCGACATGAAAGATTTTGGTGCTACAAACTATATTTTGGGCATGGAAATTAAAAGAGATCGGGCAAAGAGGAAGCTCTGGTTAAACCAGAGGAAGTATGTCGAGACAATACTGTAGAGGTTTAATATGCAGGATAGTAAACCAGTGAAGGTTCCTATTCTTGTAGGTGTAAAGTTATCTGCTGAACAGTGTCCCAAGACACAAGAAGAGGAAGAGGATATGTCCCATGTTCCATATGCAAGTGCAGTCGGTAGCCTGATGTATGCAATGGTTTGTACTAGACCAGACATTACACATGTAGTGGGAGTATTGAGCAAGTTTATGTCAAAACCAGGGAAGGAGCATTGGACAGCAGTAAAGCGGGTTTTCAGGTATTTGTGTGGCACTAGTGATTATGGTTTGTGCTACCAAGGAAGACCAGGATTGGACAAAGTTTTGGATATCCGTGGCTTTGTTGATGCAGACTGGGCTGGAGATTTGGATCAGAGAAGATCTACAAGTGGGTATGTGTTTAACCTATTTGGAGGTGCATTCAGTTGGATGAGTAAGAAACAATCTATAGTGGCACTATCAACTACAGAGGCAGAATACATGGCAGCCACTCATGCAAGCAAGGAAGTAGTTTGGTTGCAGAGATTGTGTTCAAATATGGGGTTAGTACAGGGAGCTATAAGGATAGACTGTGACAGCCAAAGTGCAATTTTCTTGGCAAAGAACCCTGCATATCATTCAAAGACAAAGCATATTGATGTTCAGTATCACTTTGTGAGGGATATGATAGAAGACAAAAAGGTGTTGCTGGTAAAGGTGGACACTTTGAAGAATACTGCAGATGCATTGACAAAATCTGTGAGCTCTGAGAAGTTCTCTTTGTGTAGAGAAACAATGGGCATTGCAGGGCTGGATAAATGACTAAGCTCTCTTATGGCCCCCTGTGGAAAGAAAACAACAAGTGGGAGAATGTTGGGTTGTGTTATATTCTTTCCACGACTAGCCCACGTAGTTAACTGGGGGGTTAGAAGGGGGGCGGAGCCCCCCCTTCGTTGCGCCGATTGCATAGCGAGGGGAGTCACAGGGGGTTTGATGGGTGCAGGTAACCCCACTTTTTGGTTTTGGACCCTATATTAGGTTGGGTGGACCTACCTATGGTTTTGTGTATGTTTTTCGGACATGGCTTTGGACACGATGGTTTTCGGTCCATGGTTTTGGACACGATGGTTTTCGGTCCATGGTATTGGATGCTTCGACATGTATAAATATGTATTGTAACATTGAAAGGAACATAATGAAAAATCAAGCTGGTAGTCTTGGTTTTGGGATCCAGGGGAAAATCTCTGTGTATATGTGTTTTATGTGTTATGCTCTTGCATTGGTTATGTGTTTTAGAATTCGTATGCAGGTAATTTTTGTATGGAGTTAAAACCTAAAAATCCCTTAAGCATAATTCTAAAATCTTTGAAATTTTGTTAGAGTTCTTTTATCTTGGATTTGGTGCCATGAATGGAAGGCTAATGTCCCTTATTGAGAATATATTTTATGGATGAATTTTCCAATTTCTTGATGATTCATGGGTATCATTTAGGGATGAGCAATAATTTATGGAGTAAGTGGTCTCTAAGTCTTGCTAATTTATTTGTCAAATTAGATAAGTGCAATTGCACTTATCTAGTGGCAAAGATGCATTGTGTTTGTATTGTTCTTGAATAAATCATATCTTTTAAACTTTAGGAAGAGTTTTAGTGAAGAACCTTTCTTTGAAACTATCTTAGAGCTTGTAAAAGGTAATACAAGGATCTACTAGGGTTAGAAGTAGAAAACTCTAGTCATCACACTTAGTCTATTCATACTTTCTCAAGGTAGACTTGGTTAACCCCACATGCCCAATGAAAAGACACTAGCTTTTAGTACTTGCATCAAAGTTTTGTATCCTAAAAGTTACCAAAACCATTTTATTAGATTTACCTTTCATATCACAAATAAAAATTCTAACAATCTTAACATGAGGGAACCTAAAAGAAAATCAACCTTAAGCAAGAAAAAAATTTGGTAAAGTGACAATGGCCGTTTTGTTACTCAACTTGCACTTTAGCTTTCGAAATTTATCTCAAAAAATACAAATTTATGTAATAACAAAATTGTTTACTTCTTTAACAAATTAAAAATAAAAATCATAATTATATATTAATATTTATTTATTAAAACAATTAAATATATATTTATGACTTGGAATAAATATATTAAAACAATTAAATATATGCTTATGAGTTGGAATAAATATCTAACTTAAAAATGAACAAAATCCATAACAATTAAAAAAGTATACACGTTGAGAAGGGAGGATCGGTAGAGCCATGCGTGTGGGCCCTGCATCTTTAAAAATCGCTAGTCTAATACCTTACCTACCTCCACAATTATCACAAGTCTTTAAGTATTAAACGTCCATATTTTAGTTTCGAGGTTTAGAGAAACGATAAAGGGATTAATTAAGAAAACCCCGTTGAACAAAATCCATAAGAATATTAAAAGCATACAAATTGAGAAGGGATGATCGGTAGAGCCATGCGTGTGGCCCCTACATCTTTAAAAATCACTAGTCTAATACCTTTATCACAAGTCTTTAAGTATTAAACGTCAATATTTTAGTTTCAAGATTTAGAAAAACCATAAAGGGAATAATTAAGAAAACTCCGTAGCAAGGAGTTGCAGTGCTCTATCCTGTTAATGCCATGCCATTGTTTGTTTAGGTTTGTTTTGTTTTTGTTTTAATTAATAATAGAGTTTTTGGTTAAATTTTGATTTTTTGTTGTTTAAAATGTGTTGTATATAAAGATTTAACATCTTGAAAAATTCCAAAGTATTAAGATTATAGAGTTCACAATTCAATGTTATGATTCCAACACATTTTTGTCAAATTCTTAGAAAAATTCAACCAAAAAATCCAAAATGTACAACAAGTAGACTACCACCATGTATAGTAAAACATGTAACATCTTTTTTGCTTAGCTAAATTATATTTAGGCTATTCAAAGGACTATATAGCATTACACAAACAACACTTCAACCATGTTAACCTTATAACATGTGAATGTAGTCTTCTTAATATTTTTGCCGTAGGATTTTTATTTATTTATTTTTGCAGGGGTTGTGTAGATGTTTGACTAACAACTTGACCCCATATGTATAAATTTGATAGTTGATTTTTAAGTTTTTGTTACAGTGGGTCAAGTCCGTTTCCACTACGTGTCAATTTGATGATTGAATTTTAAGTTTACACTGCAATGAGTCAAGGCTTCTCCCACTGCATGTCGATTTGATAGTTTATTTTTATGTTTTCGTTGCATTGTGTCAAGTTGTTTTAGGCTAAGATTTTAAAAGTAGTATACTTTTAGCATTTGGTATAATGACTCTTTTATTTAGATATTCATTTTTAGGATTTCTTTCAGTCATGATATTTGGTTTCAAAATATGTTGAAAATTTAATGTTTCTTAGAGTCATGATATTTGGTTTTAATTCCATGGTTGAAAATTGTAGAAATTTTAAGGTTTTTCAAAGTCGTAATGTTTTATCTTTAACCATATTTATTCATAGGGTATAAATATGTAAATATGTATGTAAAAAATTGAAATAAACATATTTGAAAAACTAATAAGATTTCATACCAACCAAATACTCCAATAGACTTTAAATTCTTATAATTTTTTGACACATGACATGTACTAGGTGTAACCACATGAAAGCAATGTTTCTTGTACAACACACTACATAATGAAACAATATGGGTGCAACCACATGAAAGCAATGTTTCTTGTACAACACACTACATAATGAAACAATATGGTACAAATTAGAAAAGAGTCAAAATGATTTTATTCACTCCAAATGCTCTTTTCATGATGGATTTAATGTATCTATCAATAATGCATGGTTGAAACTTGAACACACATAATGTTTTAAATAGTTATTTGTGTTAAATGTTATGTACATGTTATGTTTTAAATATTTATACTATGTTAAATGTTATATACATGTTATGTTTTAAATAGTTATGCTATATTAAATGTTATAGTTATGTTGTCTGTGTTATGCTATGTTGTAAGCAATATACATAGTTTATCTATAATATATAGCTATGTGATGTTATAGTTATAATAGTTAAATATATATAATTATAAAGTTATATAGTTATATGAACTACAATTACAATTATGCTATGCTATGCTATATATAATATGAATGTTAAATAGCGATAGAAATATATTATGTTATAAACAATATATTTAGAACTATAATATATAGCTATGTGATGTTATAATTGATAATAGTTAAATATATATAGTTATATAATTATATATTAGTTATATTATGAACTATAGTTATAGTTATGTTATATTCTATATATATATGTTATGTTAAATAGTTATAGAACTATGTTATGTTATATTTTATATATAGAACAATAATATATAACTATGTGATATTAGAGTTAAATAATAGTTAAACATAATTATGTTATATTATAGTTATATATTATATATATATAATTAAGTTATATTTAGTTATATTATATATATAATTAAGTTATATTTAGTTATATCATCTCTTATTTATATTTATATATATATATATATATATATATATATATAATTTAAGTGATTAATTTTTTAAAACCAATCATACTATATATTTTTTTTTAAATATTTAAAATAAAATAAAAAAAATTGCATTTGATATTTAATAGAGGTTAAACATCATGTGCAACCATATTCATCATGTTAATCTCAAGCTCCTAATTAATTTGTTTATTGGTTAAATAGTTTGGTTGTTTTCTATTTTGGAGTTTTTTTAGTATATTTTGGGTAAAATTTCTTAGAAATTTAAAATGCATTTTAAATAATAATAAAAAGTTTCAAAAAAAATGAAAATTTATTTCACTAGATTCCTAACAAAAAAAAACTTTAAAATCTAAAATAATTAGAAATTAATGTTTTTACTATTCAAAATCAGAAAATATTCATAATAAACATGATACCAAATTACATGTAAGAAAAAAAATTAAAACCTAAATTATAATTTTTTGGTGGTTTTGAAGTGTTTTCTTTGTGGTTTTGTGGTTTTCTAGATTGTTTTTGTGGTTTTCTATGATTGTTTTTTTTGTTTTTCTAAGTGGTTTTAAAGGGTGTTTTTGTGTGGTTTTCATGGTTTTTATATGGTAAGTTTTTTTTTTTCAAATTAATTTATTAATTTTGCAAGAAAAGCTAAATAAAAAACACAAAAATGATAAGAATCCTACCGTGGCTTGAGCCTTTGGGAGGTTGGTTGGGTTCTCCATGCTCCAATGGATTGATGGAGCTCCAATACCTAGATCGAGCTCTTAGTTATCCTGTTGTATGTGAGCTCTTAGTTATCCTGTTGTATGTGCACAAATGAAGTGCGCAAACTCCAGGTGCCCATTTTAATAGAAAATAAGCCTTATAGCTCAATCAATCTCTAAAGCTCAATGGAGCCATGTAGCTCTATTGAGCCCTATAGCTTGATCGAGCTATTTTTTAGCACTAGAGAAGCTCGATCAAGAGCTTAAAAATGACTCTATCGAGGAATTATCGAGAGCTTAAAAATGACTCCATCGAGCACTTAAATTGCTCAATTGAGCCCTGTTTTTTTTTTAACTAAACACACCCTCTCTTGCCAAAAAGTGTAACCCAACTACATGTTATGACCCATAACA
This sequence comes from Pinus tabuliformis, assembly GCA_031772625.1. Taxonomy (NCBI): domain Eukaryota; kingdom Viridiplantae; phylum Streptophyta; class Pinopsida; order Pinales; family Pinaceae; genus Pinus; species Pinus tabuliformis. Next base: position 883,061,865 of record CM062808.1, on the reverse strand, counting down.
TAAATTTAACTTACATTGCACTTTCTTAATTATAATATATGGTATGGCATTCATCCAAAGTTATAGTTAACCATTGTTTGAGAAATATAGAGAACACTACTTTGTTATTATTCCTTGCCAAGGCAGGACTCTAGCAATAATTTGTTTGACATATTAATTAAAGTGATATAGTGTTAGGGAAAAAAATTATAGGAAATATTTCTAATGAAAAGAAAAAAAATTATAAATAATTTATATACATAATTTAATATATATATATGAACCGATGATTTCACATCAAAAAGTGTTTTAACAAAATACATGATCCTCGTTTATCAAAAACCTTATAAACTATATATTTTATTTTTTAATATTAAAATATAAAATAAATTAAAAAATAATTACACCTATAAATTATTATGTAAATAATAATATATGATATAAATATTTAATACATTTAAATAAAAACAATAAAGATAAACATATTTTTCCAGCTCATGTACTGAGAGTTTCATTTTCCATGCTTTCTAAATATTTTTTTATATAATGTATTTCATTACTAATATATTTTTCGTAACAAACTGAGAAACGAATCACTAGTTTTAAACCTAGAATACTTTACCAAATATAAAATGCCCAAAGAAATCCTTCTATGTATATGGGGATACTGAAAATAAACCGAAATTCTTTAAAATTCAGTGAAAATGCTATAAATATAAAAGAAATGTTATAAAATTTAATTTGATTTTACTAATAGTGATAAATTGAAAAATGAAGGTTAGTTTAAGTTAATAGAAAATTTGTGGTTATTTTAATTAGAGAAAAATATCGACCCATTAAGCCCATCAATTCCCTTTTTTTTCAGAAGAAAAAACCAGATAGATTATATTAAGAAAATATAATAAAACAGTTGCATACAAAATACAAATTGCCGTATAAAAGAAGCGGCTGTCCAGGAGATACAGTTCTAATTGTTCTGTACAGATAAAATGATCCAAGCCATCTCTCTGTAAAAAAGATTCCTAAGCCAGATAAAAGACAGTATGTAGATTCAGTCAGATCTTTGAAATAAAACCATTGACAGAACTTGCCTATGCATGGATGATCATCAGCCCTACACATCAGGACAATTTGATAGTTCCGAAACCCTCAGCAGAATAGATTCCAAGGGAGACCTGGAGTCTTGGAAAATCTGGTCGTTCCTCCATTTCCATAAAAGCCAAACAACCATTACAAACAGGGAGCGCAAAGATGGACATTGATCACTCCACCATTTGTAACCTTCCTGTACAGAAGCAAAAATTTGGTGAGGGAAACAAAAAGATAATGATAAAGCATACTAGATTTGAAGAGTTGAGGTGCACTGGAAAAACATGTGGACATTGGATTCGAGATCGGAGGAGCACATAGAGCATCTGCTCGGTCCATTCCACCCCTTCTTTTGAAGAACCTCCCAAGAGAGGTTCCTGTTGGAGAAGACCAGCCAGGAAAATAATACCATTTTGAGAGGGCATGTCACCTTCCATAGAGAAAGAGGAAAGATTGGATCAGCGCCAGCTGGGATGCATTTTGTCATAGCATTGTAAATATCCTTGACCCGAATAGGCTGAGATGACTTCGAAAGGGACCATACCAACTCGTCCTTGATACCAAAACGATGGACTCCTTTGCTAGAAAAGATCTGAATCGCTGATGACCATACAGGTCTCATGGAAGGAGGCAGAGATAAATCCTCCTCATCCATCCAGACAGGAGATGAAGATGCCCATGATTTAATCAGCCTGTCCCATGTGAAGATCCCTTTTGATTGGAAAAAAGATATAAGACAACGGGGGAGCAGCAAATCCAACCCATTAACAATTGGATCAATACCAATGAAAATAGAAGATCCCGAAAAAAACCTCCATCGAAGATTTTCCAAAAAGAAGGGCAAAATTTTCCGGAAACTGTTCCATATGGCTGATCCCGATTTGATGCCTAAAGAAGACCTTCGATACCAGTAAATCAGGTTGCGTCCTTTTAAATATTTTTTATTAATGATCCCGCTCCATGGACCAGTCCCAAAAATGCCCCGGTGTAGTGATTTGCAAAGGAGGGCCTTTCCAAAAATTCTCATGTTGATGAGGCCCCATCCACCTGCTTTCTTCATCTTAGTAATGGCGTCCATCTTAACCAGATGAATTTTGGACTGGTAAGATCTTCCACCCCATAAGAAGTTCCCTGCTAAAGAACACATTTTTTTTATAATTGAAGCCGGAAGATGATACAAATGAGCCCAATACACCGATAATTGGGATAATACAGCTTGAACCAGGATGAGTCTTCCTGCCAGAGATAAAAATCTCGATTCCCATCCGGAGATTTTTTTGTAGAATCGATCAATTAACCATCTCCAGTCCTGTTTGCGGTTCCCTTTGGCTTTCAAAGAGAAGCCGAGATATTTGAAACCCTCACTGATCGAAGACTGATTTATGCCAAATAATTCCGAAATCCAATAAACATTGTCCATATTAGATTCATTATGATACAACGTGGATTTTTCCTTATTTATTACCAGTCCCGACGCCGCTTGGAATTGAGCAAGGATATCAAATAAGCATCTCCAAGAAACTCTGCAGAGCATAGCAAAGATAAGAACATCATCAACGAATAAGTTGTGGGATAAGGAGATATCTTTGCAAATTTTGATTGGCATGCATCTATGGTCAGACACAGCTTTCTTGATCTGATTACTGAGGGTGTCCATCACAAGAATAAATAGTAATGGAGATAAAGGGCAGCCTTGCCGAAGACCTCTCTCAGCTTGAAAAAAAGATGATGGAATCCCATTGATTATAACTGCATATTTTACATTTTCGACACAAGCCATTATCCAGTTGATGCATTGTGGTCTTAGTCCTATCTTAGCCAGCAAGATTCGGAGAAAACCCCAGTCGACACAATCATAAGCTTTTTTCAGATCAATCTTTAATATGGCAGCATCAATGTTTTTTGATATGATAGAATATAAACATTCCTGGGTCATAGCCACCGCATCCAAAATATTCCTGTCTTTAAGGAAGGCATGCTGATCACCGGAGATGAATGTGTTTAATACATCCTTCATCCTTCCTGCAATGATTTTGGAGATAATTTTGAATAGGATATTGCATAATGCAATCGGCCTGTAGTCATGGAAGGATTCTGACCGGACTTTTTTTGGTATAAGAGCTATAAAAGTAGCGGTGATGGCGCTGTTTATATTTCCAGATATACGGGAAGCCTCCACCATCCTTAGCAGGTCATCCTTGAAGATGTCATAGAAATGGGAGAAAAATTCAATAGTCCAGCCATCAGGCCCGGGACTTTTGTCCTTTTTGAAAGATTTGATTGCCGCTTGCAGCTCTTCCTCCTTTATGGGTCTGAAGAAATTATCATTCGCATGTTCATTGAACATTTCAGGCATGAGGTCCACGGCCCATAAAATATCAGAAATGTTACTCTGTTGACGCCTGTATTGATTCTGAAAAAAATTTGTGGCTGCAACAGAGATGTCATGCTGAGAAAATAAAAAGCCACCCTTTCCATCCTCAATTCTCCAGATGGAGTTTTTGTTGCGCCTGTCGTTAGCAAAATTATGGAAATACTTTGTATTTCGATCTCCCTCTCGGAGCCAAAGCGCTCTGCTTTTGAGCCTCCATGAAGCTTCCTCCTCTTGCAATAAAGCTTGTTTAGCTTTCCCTAATTCTCTGATATGATTCCTTTGGTCGAGAGTCATGCTATCTGGGCTAATGGTGTTTAGAAAAAAACACATCTCCTTTTGAATATCTACAAGCGCCTGTTTGTCTTTTTTTTTCTTGCGGACTTGCCATTCCTTAGCTACAGCCCTTATGCTTTGAATCTTCTCTCTGAATGTAGTGAAAAGGTCCATGTCAGATTCTTTTATTTCCCTCCATTTTTTCCGGATGGCATCATTGAAATCTTGATCTTCTAGGGAAACTCTATTGAATTTGAAAGAATAACCCAACCGGTGATCCTGTTCCTTCCATTCCAGATAGATGGGCCTATGATCCGAAGTGAAATCAGAACCGATGTATGAGAGCGGCATTCCCCATGCATCTATGATGCTTGAATTTACAATAATGCGGTCCAGTCTTTTCGCAATGAAGGCTACACCCGACCTTTTGTTGTCCCATGTGGGCATCAATTTCCTTGGCCGAATATCAACTAAGTTCCTGCATAAAAATTCCTGTCTGAGTCTATCTCCCACAGGATCATCTCTCCACCCGGATCCCCAACATTCATCAGATTGTAATGTGAAATTGAGATCCCCAGCAACCAATAATGAATCAATGTCCAATAGTTCAGAGGCAAATAACTTTTCCCAGAAGGGGAGCCGATCCCTGTATGGAGCATATATATTTAACATGTTGATGGGGAGAGGATGACCTCTGGAGGAAGCCGAGATGAGGATACCTGCGCAGCATTTGTAAGCTTTCGCTTTAATCCATGAAGGGTCCCAAAGAACTGCCAATCCACCTGATTGGCCTGTTGCTTCGGTGGCAACCATATGCCATGAAGGAAACATCTTCCTGAAGAATGCCAAAGTGACTATGCTTGAATGCATAGTTTCCTGAATGAAAATGATTTTGGGGAGAGCCGAGTGGAATATTTCTTTGAGCGCTAGAAATTTGGGAGCAGCGCCCAGGCCCCTTATGTTCATGGAGATTAAGAAAGTCATGTGGATGGCTGTCCAGCCTCCCATGCTCTAAGGGACTGTGATTCAGATGATTCCATAATAGGGACTTCAACGAGCGACAGGTTTGTAACACCAAAGTCGGTGGCGATGGACCTACCTCTGAAATGCCTGCTACCTCCCCTTTGCTTTTTCCGAACCGTTATGTTTCTTGCAGAACCCGGGCTGAAGGAAGGGAGGGAAGGAGAGGCAGGTTTGTGGATGGTAAGGGGTTCAAGAACCGAGGGGTTCCTTTGTAGAAATAAGTCAAGGTCGCTATCGGATTTGTTGACAGGCGAATCTACAGGAGAATTGAGAGGGGTAGGCGTAGGCATGGGGTCCTTTCCTTTCGTCTTGCCGACAAAAGGGGAGACCGGAGATGGAGACCTTGAAGGAATTAGGATAGGATGTGTTCCTACCACAAAATCACCCTTTTCCATAGACGGCGGGGAGGGGACAGAAAAATTCTCAATGGGTTCGGGTATTGGGGAGCTTACAAAAGCCGTGTTGCTTGGAAACGCCGACAGGTCTTTTGAGGATGTGGAGCCGATAGGAACTGTGACCTGGGATGATGTATGATTGTCATGGTTGTTTATTCCTTCCGAATCAGATCCCGAGTTCTGGCCCTGATTAAAATGACGCTCCTTGACTCTTCCTTTTGGTCGATAGCTACAGTTTTTTATGAGGTGACCTGTGCGATGACACATTGAGCATCGGAAGGGAATACCCCAAAAATCAAGTCTTTGATTGATTTTGGCCCCTTCTCATGCAATCACAAGGTGGTCTGGATATCCGCCTTTGTATGGTTTTTCAATCAATATCCACGCAATCCTCTTGTCCTTTTCTCCTCTGCACCATGGATCCACATATATGAATTTGCCAATAGAATTACCAATCACAGTAAGAGTCTCTATGGACCAAAATTCCAAGGGCAAGTTGGGCAATTTTACCCAGATCATACAGTTGGAAGGAGTATTTTTAAGAGGGTCAAAACCCAAATACCATCGGGATAGAGCCAGAAAGCTTCTGCCGCAGACCCATGGTCTGGAAATGATGAATTCCAGATCTGTTGTTTTTTGAAAATGAAAAGAATACCAGTCTTTCATAAGACGGGAAATCACAGGGACATAACCAATCACAGGAAACCATTTATCTGCCAGCCATTTTCTCATTACCTCCTCGGACATTTCCGGGAAATGCCACCTCCCTACCAACGCTAAACGTTGTAGGCTATCAATTCGGTCCTTCAGAGTTGCACTATCCACGGTTATGGCATTGGGAGGGGGTACTGTCTTAACCGGGTTCCTGTGATTGTTATACGGCTGTTCATTCCCGTGTACACAATCCTTTTTGATCCGGTCCGATTTGGAGCGACTACCCCCAACAGATGGAATCTGTTCCATCGGAGATGGATTGATTTCATCAATTCCCTTTAGATTATAAAAAATAGATTTAAAATTTTTTTATATAGATTACCCACATTTAATATAGAATAATAATATTTTATTTATTTATTTAAATTAATTAATTTTTTCACATTATAAGTTTCAAGTATATCAATATTAATTTTCCATTAAAAACTTGGTTTGGGTTAAGTTAATTTCATAAATTTTGAATTATAATATAGGAAATGACATTCATACAAGTTTTGAAATTGATAAAAAATTAATTTACATTGTACTATTTTAATTATAATATAAAGTATAGTATTTATCTAAAGTTTATAGTTAATTAATGTTTGAGAAATATAAAGATTTATTTTATTATTAGTTTTTGTTAATGCATGAGTCTATCATTTCATTTGCTTTTGAGAAAAAAATTATGTTACAACATTAAATTATTATTTAAATAATAATATATGTTATAAATATCTTTAAAAATTATATTTATTTTGAATAAATTATTTATGTATGTACATAATTTATATATATATATATATTAAAAAAATTAAATATAAATATAAAAAATTAAATGCATAGTTTAAAAGAACAAAAATATAATTAATTATGTTTATAGATATGTTTTTTTTGAAATAAATTTTTTATAATTATAATCTAATTATTAGTAATTTTTAAGTGGATAGTAGAGATTTAACTTTTATAGTATATTCTAGAATATTTTTAGTAGTATATTTAAATCAAAGATTGAGATTTATTTTCAAAGTAGTCATGCTATTTTTTCCTTTTCAATTAAATTCATTAAATAAAATAATATGATATTATGAAATGAGTTATTGTTCTCTGGGCATGTGGTATTGATAAGTCATGTTATCGGCCCATGGTATTGTAATAAAGCCTATTTACAAATTAAGAATCTCCATGTAAACTGGGGTGAATCCTTTATGGTTAAAAATCTTGTTGCATGTTTTTAAAATATATATATGTTTAACTTATATATTATTATGGAAAATAATAATAGTAATAATGATGATGATGATTCTTATGATTTTTTTTTTAGCAATTTAACATATATGATGGAGTAAGTATTTTGATACTTATTTGCTTTTGACTACCCAATCTCTCTCTCTCTCTCTCTCTCTCTCTCTCTCTCTCTCTCATTTGTAATAATCTCATTGGTTAATATTGTGAAGGTCTTAGAAGTTGACAGTTATTGTGGAGGGATGGGATATGTTATTATCAATTCTTTCTCGAGCTCTCATCTCTGCAATAATAACTTTGGGTTTCTTGTTCCTTTCCTTCAACTTTTTTTTATTATTTTATTTGGTTAGTATGTGACAGAGAGTTAGATTTGGACTATGTGCTGATGGGATATGTTATTATCAATTCTCTCTCGAGCTCTCATCTCCGCAATAGTAACTTTGGGTTTCTTGTTCCTTTCCTTCAACTTTTTTTGGTTATTTTATTTGGTTAGTATGTGACCGACAGTTAGATTTGGACTATGTGCTTTGTATATTAGATGTAGTTGGGAATTTTGGCATTTTGGGGAATTTTAGTATTTTATAGCAATATTACAGTTGTAGACTTATTTTGGCTATTTATTATCTTGCTTAATTTTCTAGTTCAAATTTCATTGGTTTTTACATGATTTAATGGAGGCAATTTCTCTATTTCAGTATTTTCTATATTGCAAACCCAGTGCACCTTGATAAGCCAGACTCAGGTTAGTGTGGAACAAATGACATTCATTTCACTTAATTTTTCTATGTACATTTTGTGTTGAATTTGGTCTCAACTATTTGTAAAGTTAAAGTTATCAAAATTTCTATCGAGGATTTGAATATTTTTACAATATTCTAAATTTACGATTTTTTCTTGTTAAAGTTAACAAATCACATAGAACTTTAATAAAATAGGGCTAGCCTGAAATGCCCTTAATAAATGTTTCTCATGGGCAACAAACATTCACCAAAACCACCAAAAAACTATTGAGTAATTTTTTAATTGGAAAACATTCAATTTGCATCATTATTAGTAATTACAAAAAAACAAAACTCTAATAATGAATTTGTTATTAACAATAATTAATTTGAATTTGTTATTAACAATTATTAATTTACATTTCCATAAGATTGTACTACCTTAATACTTGTTTAAAAATAAAAATTTCACCTTTATAATTTAAATTCTTATATGTAATTAAACTATATTTTATTTATAATAAGAAGAATTTAATTAAACTATATTTTATTTATAATAAAAATTATTATACGTGATTAAACTACATTTTATTTCTATATTACATTGAGGATGAAAAATTATAGTTAAATATTTATATTACATTGAGGATGAAAAATTATAATTAAATAGTTATATTACATTGAGGATGAAAAATTATAATTAAATATTTATATTTATATATTGAAATAATTAAATAGAATAAAATAATTTCAATATTATTCTTTATATATAACCAACTTAAAAATGACCAAAATCCATAAAAATGGAAGTTAAAAAGTATTCAAAATGAGAAGGGATGATCCATAGATCCATGCGTGCAGGTCCTCCATCTTCTAAAAACACCAGCCTAATGCCTTACCTACCTCTACCTCTACAATTGTCACAAGACTTTTAAATACTTAAAGTCAATATTTAGTTTCAAGAATCAAAGAGAAAAATCTACATAGAGAATAATTAAGAAAACCTCAGATTTAAAATAATAGGATAAAATGAGAACAAGGAGGATGGAATTTTAATAATGTAAAGGTCAACGAAACATTTATAGCTAATATCGACGTGGTGGATAAGATTACCGCGGATAATTCGGACCGCTTGACGGCCATCTCCACCACGCGCTAATTTGACGGTCTTCGTTATCTCCTGCCCGTAAGTCTTTTTTGACAAATTGGGATCTAATGGTCGATTGCTCCGCTGTGACTTGCCACGGGCATCAAATTTCTGGTGATCTATTATCAATTGCTCTATATCTATCATATCGCAAAAGGAAAATCTGCTCCTTGCAGCATCTATTCCTCCAATTAAATTGACGCCCTGGTGACCGTCCAAATTTTAAAGTATAATATTTTTATTTTAATCCAGACAAATCCGTGTATTCATCTGTCATGCACTATCCATGAAATTATGGAAGCTAAACCAAAATAAATGATTTCTCTAATCAAATATACGAAGTGGCGATTTTATTGAAAATTGATCTGTGATTAGGATATCACCAATTAAGGATTAAGGCGGGTGACATTTCTAAAACTGCCTTTTGAACTCGATTGGAGCACTATGAGTTCTTGACTATGAGTTCTTAACCAATGTATCGACAATGTTTATGAGCTTCATGGATTACATATTCTGGAAGTATTTTGACCACTTTGCGTAGGTTTTTATGAATGACGTTCTTATATTTTCCAAGAATGAAAAGGAACATGAAGACCACTTGTGGATTATGTTGAAATGTTTAAGGGAAAACAAGTTGTATGAAAAATTGTCAAAATGTTCTTTTTTTCAAAAGAAGATTCATTATCTTGGCCACATCATATCACAAAAAGAGATTTAAGTGGACCTGGAAAATGTGAATGTCATAATGGATTAGTCAATACCAAAAAATGCACGAGGTATCAAGCTTCATGCGACTAACATGTTATTATAAGAGATTTGTGAAAGGGTTTTCAAAGTATGCAAAACCCATCCCCACATTATAATGTACAGGAGTGAGGTACGAATGGACAGATGAATGCAACACTACATTCATTGAGTTGAAGAGATTACTAACCAATGCACTAATCCTTCAAATGTTTGACATGGAAAAGGACTTCACAGTTTGCATGGATGCATCCAAATAAGGATTATGGGCAGCGAGGTTGCATGGCTCATAATGGTAACATCTAATGAGGAAGGAAACATCTAGGCCTAGGCAACTTATATCAACAAAGGAGGCAAGTTCTAAATATGTATTTGTAAATCTCTTTAAAATGTTATCAAGCTTCATGATAATGCAAGTGAATATTAGAGTCTTTTATCTTATCTTGTGTGATTGTGTTTGATTCATTAAATTATGAACAGAGTTTGTAAGATCCAGCAGAGAGGAGTTTGTAAGATTCATTAAATTGGAATCAGAGCAAGTCGCTCATTGAGGCTTGATCTAATTCTTTTTTTCCAAATTTTGTTGCTATAAACTTTTGTTATTAGCATCCTCCCTATTTTCTCGCCGCTACAGATTCTTTAGTCTCAGTTCCTCTCCCTCGTCACGACATCTACAACACCCATGTTCACTTTTGCTACAAGTTTGCAACACATTTATAGTTTAGGTATATCTCTGGTGTGGCCTAGTTCTGTACCCCACCCAAAATCCATGATTTTTTATATTAGGAGCAACATTTGGAGCAAGTTCCTTTTGGAGACATGCCCTCCCACCCCGCTTTAGTAGGCACCTGCTTCACATTCATCAGTTTCAGCATAGCAGCATTTGGCTTAGGTTCCTTTCGAGAAGTGCCATCCCACCCCAAGCTATGTAGGCACCTGCTGCTTCATCAATAGTCAGCATAGTAACATTCAGCTTGAGTTCATTTAGAGACGTCCTCCAACCCCAAGCTATGTAGGCATTTTCTACTTTATCAACAGTCAACATCACATCACATCAACTCCAGCAACATCCAAAACTATTTCAACCAAGGCTTCACACTTAAACTGGGAGGTGGAAAGCAGAGGACACTTTCCATCTAAACCAGGAGGAATTGGGAAACCAGACTGCCTGGATCATAATGGTAACATCTAATGAGGAAGGAAACATCTAGTCCTAGACAACTTATATCAAGAAATACAATATCTAAATAATGTATTTAGCTTTTTCTTGTTTGGAAACTAACAACAAAGGACGCAAGTTATAAATATGTATTTGTAAATCTATTTAAAAGGTTATCAAGTCTCATGATAATACAAGTGAATATTAGATTTTTTTATTTTATCTTGTGTGATTGTGTTTGATTCATTAATTCTAAGTAGAGTTTGTAATATCTAGCTGAGAGGTGAGGCTTAGAGAGCCTCACCTCCGATGAATTGTAGGTCAATTGGTATCAGAACAAGTTGCACCTTGAGTGATCCAGGTGGATGTTGGTGGCCACCCACCAACCCATTTGGACCCTCACAACTGTCTCTTTCAGTCTTTTCAGTTTCCTAAGTTGTAGCACAGTTTACTATTTTTAGCAGTTTTTCGGGTCCTGAACTTCCGGAGCCGTTTTGAGGCCCTAAACGACGTTTTTTTGGGATTCTGGGGCAACATGAGTCCATGGACTGATGTTGCCTCCCAAAGTGGTAGTACTCGGATAGATCTTTCTAACGAGCTATCGTGCGCGTCAAACGGAGATCGTATGCCAAAGTTACGACCCCGGGAAATTGATGTACCAATTTACCCAAACGGGGCCCACAATTTGGCGTTTCATCTTCTAGGGTTAGGTTTCGGGATGTGAAGGGTTTTCCATTGTTTCTCAACAATAAATAGGCCTTCGAGCCTCATTGTAATACAGTTCGGAACAGTTCAGAGGCATGTAGCCATCACATCTCTTCTCAGAGATAAGCTACCATCGCCCTAGCTAGTTTATTTCCATTTCTGATTGTAAGCATATTTCAGTATTTCCTATTAATGAAATGAAGTATTATTTCCGCTGCATCTTTGTGTATATGGTTATCTCTGTAATTTGTTGCGTTCCTGTTTAAATCCGGATCATTGAGGCCTGAGTTTTTTTTTTTTTCAAAGTTTGTTGCAATAAGCTTTTTCTATTAGCATCCTCCCTATTTTCTAGTTGTTACAGGTTCTTTAGTCTCAGTTCCTCTACCTCATCACATCATCTACAACACCCATGGCCACTTTTGTTACAATTTTGCAACACATTTATAGTTCAGGTATATCTCTAGTGTGGTCTGGTTCCATACCCCACCTAGAATCCATGAGTTTTTATATCAAGAGCAACATTCAGAGTGATATCCCTTTCGATATGTGCCCTCCCACCCCGGTTTAGCAAGCACCTGCTTCACATTCATCAGTTTCATCATAGCAACATCTGACTAGGATTCCTTTGGAGAAGTTCCCTCCCACCCAAAGCTATGTAGGCACTTGCTACTTCATTAACAATCAACACAACAACATTTGGCTTGGGTTCATTTAGAGATGTTCCCTCCAACCCCAAGCTATGTAGGCACCTATTACTTTATCAATAGTCAACATCTCATCACATCAACTTCAGTAGCATCCAAAAATATTTCAGCCATGGCTTCACACTTTAACTCGGAGGCAGAAAGCAAAGGAGGCTTTCCATCTAAACCGAGAGGAATTGGGCAACCAGGCTGCCTGGCTCATAATGGTAACATATAATGAGGAAGGAAACATCTAGTCCTAGGCAACTTATATCAAGAAAGGCAATATCTAAATAATGTATTTAGCTTTTTCTTATTTGGCAACTAACAAGAAAGGAGGCAAGTTCTAAATATGTATTTATAAATCTCTTTAAAAGGTTATCAAGCCTCATGATAATACAACTTAATATTCGAGTCTTTTATATTATCTTGTGTGATAGTGTTTGATTCATTAATTATTAGCAGAGTTTGTAAGATCCAACTGAGAGGTGAGGCTCAGAGAGTCTCACCTCTGATGAATTGTAGATCAAATTAAGAGTTGTGTTAATGCAAGAAGGGGGAGTAATAGCCTATGCATCTAGGAATTTGAAGAAACATGAGGAGTTGTATGCGACACATGACTTAGAATTGGAAGTGGTGATGCTAGCTTTGAAACTTTAGAGAAATTACCTCATTGGGAGAAGCCTTGAGCTAATGACTAATCATGAAACCCCGAAACATCTTTTCACCCAAAGGGATCTGAATGCTAAACAAAGGCAATGGAGAGTATTCATGAGTGAGTATGATTTTGGAATTTCATACATAAAGGAAAAGGAGAATGTGGTGGCCAATGCAATATGCAGATGACCTCAAATCTTCTTTGTGGTACCCTTAAGGGTCAATTTAAGGGAGTGTGTGCTAAAAGAACTATTTAGAGATGACATCTAAACGTTACATCAATGCTCCAAAATGGGAAGCACGTAGAACCAAAGCTTGAGGGTTATGTCCTCGAACAAGATGGATTGTTGAGATTTAAAGGAAGGATGTATATCCCTGAGGAAGAGAATATACAAGGACCATTCTCAAGGAGTTCCATAGAGCAGTTTACTGTGCACATCTTGGTGCAAAGAAGATGCATGTGGACATGTAGAAGTTTTTCTTTTGGGCAAGCATGAAGCATGTTGTATTCTAGTTTGTTGCTAAGTTTCGTAAATGCTAGCAAGTGAAGGCTAACCATCACCACCCAACAATACTCCTACAACAACATGACATTTTTATGTCCAAGTGGGAGGTCATGTCTATGGATTTTGTTCTGAGTTTGTTGCTCACATCACAAAGGCACATTCCATCCTAATCATAGTTTATAAGTTGATCAAAAGTGCTCATTTCATCCTAGTTAAAGACACTTACGATGCCATCAAAGTGTACGAGTGTTTATAAGCAAATTTCCCCAACTACATGGGTTACCCACAAAGATAATTTATGATAGAGACCCCTAATTTACATCTAGGTTTTGGAAAATATACTGTCAACACTAGGGACTCAATTGAAATTGAGCACTGCATATCATCCAGAAACATATGGGAAGACTGAAAGAGTAAATCATGTTATGGAAGACATGCTTAGAATGTATATTATAGATAACCAGACTCAATGGGAGAAGTACCTACCATTGGTAGATTTCGCCTACAATAATATTTATCATAGTTAAATTGAGATGTCTCCTTATCAAACTTTGTATGGGACGTTGTGCAGGACATCATTGAGCTAGGAATGATTGGAGGATAGAGTAATAGTAGGGACTGAATTAATACAAGAAATGGAGCAGGTGATTAAAATTGGACCAAGGTTAAAGGAAGCTCAAGATAAAGAGAAGAGTTATGCTAGTGCACATAAGATCAATCAAAGTTATGAGGTGGGGGACCAATTTTTTATTAGTATCTCACCCAACAAGAGTACCATTTGGTTTGGAAAATGAAGGGAATTATCGTCGTAATTTATAGGACACTGTAAGATCAAAGAGAAAAATGGACAAGTAGCCTATCATATTGTATTTTGATCCCCCTTGCATAAAACTAATGACGTTTTTCATGTGTATGTTCTACGACATTATGTTGCTAATGAATCTGACAAAATTAATTGAAGGGAATAACAAGTCTTAGACGTGGAACCATTATGTATATTGGACCATAGAGTTTGATAGCTTAGACACTAATTGGTGGACCAATTTAAAGTCCAATGGGACAAATATATCTCAGGGTCTACTATGTGGGAGGATGCAAAGACTTCACGTCAAGAGCTCTTTTTTACCACATGTAATGCACAATTTTGACATAAGAAACTACTTATAATGAGGCCCTACTTGAATTTTTCATGATGTATTATTTATGAACACTATGTAGTATTGTTTCATTTCAAATTACAGACAAATCGACTCATTTATATAAAAAAAACTAGATGAAATATGTTTATGTGGTTAATATAGAAGTATGATTTACTTCTAGCATGTTGATGTTAATTGAAATATTCTAGTACGTGGATATTAGGTCCGATAATATGATGATTAGGATTACATGTCTATATACAAATATTGTTATGCATATGCTTGGATGAAAGTTAACTTGAAAAATGAAAGGGGGCTAGGTGATATCCATAGAACCATAGTAGTAGTTGGTTAATATCGAGACATTGAATGATTAATTGTGTGATGTGCATTGTTCTTTTTCATTTTTATTACTTGATATGCAATGTTATGATCTTGGGTAACATGCAAGTTTGCAGGTGACATGGCTACTCGACTAAATATTTTGATGACAAATACCCTAAAGTAGCATTATAATGTGGTCCATGATAAGGTGTTGACCTACTTTTGTAGGAAGGGTGGAGGTATTTCCCACCATGTAAACTCCAAACCTGGAGTCATGTGAAGTCTATGATGGACATACTCTCCTAGACGTGTGGTGATGACTACAAGTTTCCAATTGGGGAAGTTAGGTCAATATAGTCGATGTTTCCACCATTTTGGTTCTATCAATGGTTAGGTCGATATAGGTTATTCCATAGTATATTGTAGCAGAGTATATATAGAATGAGAGAGAATGTAGGTTAGGGAGGATGGGTGGATATAGTTTAGTTGTGAACCCCAGTTTGGAAATGATTCTTCTTGTGCTTTTCATTAACTATGGTTACTACTTCTTTCTCCCTATTTATTGTGTTTGATTTTCATTTCACTTCTTGACTTCTTGTATCCTCTTAACTCTAACTTCAGGACAAAGATTCCCAAAGGAAGGGTGTATATAATACCCACTCCTTAACCCTTTTATGTTATGATTAGTTATTAGCCTCCCTTTTGAAAGATTGATTGTTGGGTAATTTCTTTTTAGCATTATTAGCATACATACGAGATATGCATATGCTACCTACATACCCACATGTCGCATGAATACATTATTATTCTATGGTCTATTATGTTATATGATTGATTAATGATTAAGCTTGTGGTTAATTTTAAATTCGATTAAACTTTTAAGTATAGCATTATGATTAATTTACTATTAAATTTGTGGGCCCTCTTGTGATTCTTTTACTTTCATTATATCACTAATTGTTTGATTATTTTATTATGTATTAATTATTATTTAGGGGGGGTTGTCTTTCCTTATCATAAAGAGGCGCATTCAAGACATGACATAAAGGGAAGTAGGCGAAGCTTTTGTGGGGTGAGAGGGGGGTGGGAGTTGGCAAGGATGTTAGTTATGAGACTTTAAAAATGGGTAGGTGAACCATTAATGAGGAAAAAGATATTTTTGGGAAAGAGGGGGATAAGTCTTGGGGAAGAGGATGGTGAAAGGAACTTTGTTCATTTTTTTTTTTTGACAAATTCGGTTGCTATATATTCGATTGAAAAAAGAGAGAGGCATCTTGCCATACATGAAGTGCTTCTAGAGCATTATAGACCCAAGGAAATACAAAATAGTTTTGTTCCTTGATCCTGATCCTATTGCTTCTATCTATGTAACATCTTTTACTACTATAGATTCGAACATACTGAAAACACCAAAACTTGCAACTGCAACACATAATTAGTCAATATCTATGTGGCTGATCTTTCGCGCTGTGGAGTCCTCCAGGTTTTGTTCAGCCTCGTTTGGTTTGGCGCTGGAAGAGGAGGAAGCTTCTTTGAATTTATTCTCCATCATATGTCTGAGGGCTGTAATTGATTCTTCAGCATGAGCGCATCTGTTACTGAGGTTGTTGAACTGCTCGTGCAATGAGTGAACTCGATGAAGAAAGAAATTCATTTCAGCACGGTATTTGTCATGAAGAATTCTGTATTGCTCATCAAACTTTGTTTCCAGAGTTCGGATTTGGTCAGCATGCCTAGCGTCCATGTTGCGGACTTGGTCTTCTAACGCCCTTTGCTGAGCGCGCACTTCTTCAAACTCCGCCTGGAGGTCACGGCAGTGGAAACACTGCTCTTCTCGTTCCATGGGGTTCGCTTCTCGGGCGTGGTAACTCTGGAGGATAAACTCTCTATTCTCTGCAGCTGAAAGCTCTCTGATACAGAGTTTTTGGGAATGACTCTTAGTGCTCACTGATTCCACGGCAGTTTGAAGACCAGCGTCTCTTGCAGAAGAGGTTAACTCAGCAAAGGACGCAACTCTAAAGGGACGAACACAGAGTGCCTCACCAGAATGGCGAAGTCTGAGGCTCTGTTTAGATATAAATAGCGCGTCTGTGCCATTAGGGCGGGCTTCATCCTGTTTGCTGATTCCAAAATTGGTCCACGCGGTCCAAGGCGAATCTGATTTGAAGTAGGTGCTCTGTCTGGCGGGACGATTTCTGCCTGAATTGCGATGGATTCCCACACTTCGGGCACGATTCTTAGTCCTGTTTCTGAGCAAAATCCAATCTACCATGCCTGCTCTGCGCATAAAAGGTTGACTGAATTCGTGTGAACAATGGGAGCAGTTGAGTAGAGGGTGTTGATTTGATTGTCTGATCTGGCTACTGCTGCAATACCTTACTTTCTTGACGTCGTTGTCCGCTACTCTGCTGATTTCCCTGTGCTTGCGGATTCTATTGGTTATGGTGCCTTTGACCTTGGTTGAAAGCATGATCATGGTAGAGGATAGGTGGACGGGATGTTGTTGCAGCTGAGGTGTCCTTTGGGGCGATCACAAGCCTTGTTGGCATATCTGTCCGCGTCTTTGTTGAGACCACGAAGGATGTGATAGTATTTGACATCCTCCACCATGTCCTGAAGAATCTGATTTCTGCTGATTATTTGTTGTAGAAGAGTGTTCGGCGATGTTTGCTTATTCACCATGAGTCGGATTATTATAGCCGAGTCACCGAAGATAGTTACCTGTTTTAATCCTAGCTTTGTCAGTTGCGTGAGACCTTGAAACAGTGCCAGACCCTCGGCCCTATTATTTGACATCTCACCCAACCCCCATTCATAATGGAGAATTGTCTCACCATTTGCATTGCGAATCAGGCCTCCTGCCCCTGCTTTGCCAGGATTTGATTTTGAGGCCCCATCGAAAAACAGTTGATACCTATTGCAGTTGCTCAGCCATAGAGCAAATTCTTCTTCTTTGGGCCGCAGTTTCCAGACATTGCTGGTCTCCTTCGTCTGCAATTTTTCTTTTCTCATTGCTGGGTTACTTAAGAGACCTCCATTCCCATAATTGATCAGGTTCCTTTCTTCTGCACTGTATTGGGAAGCCACAATCGAGCCTTGAGTGCGGGTGATGATTGCTTCCACAGCTAAACTCTTGGCTTTGTAGCATATTACTCTTAAATTGTATTCTTTGTCTTGAAAAACCTTTTTATTTCTGGCCAGCCAAATGCTCCAGACAAGGGTTAATGGTATTGTGCTCCATATTCTCTGAGTTAATTTTCCTTTCTTGTCTCTCCAAGGGCAAATTTTCTTCCAACTAATTACTGTTTCAGCTATTGATGTCTTTGGTTCCCATGCAATCTCCCCTATTGAGGCCATATTTTTCCAACAGTTCTGAGCCACTTGACAATCCAGGAACAGATGCTGCATTGTTTCTTCAGCTTGGCAACAATTTGGGCACCTAGTGGGCCCCAATATGCCCCTTTTTTTAAGGTTTTCTGCTGTTAGGATCTTTCCTTTCAGCAGAAGCCAGAAGAAAAATTTTACTTTAGGAGGGGCTTCCGACTTCCATGCCAATTTCCAATGCACCCAGATGGCCTGTGGAAAGGTGCTTTCACACAAATGCTGATACCCTGCTTTGGTTGTGTAAGGAGGAACTTTGTTCATTTTATCATACTAGATTTTGCTGGATTTTGGGGGATGGAAGAGAGGAAGAAACTTAAAATAGTTTGGACACTAAGGGTTCTTACTCTTGGTCGAGATTGAGAGAAGTGTTTGGCACCTGGTGATTTAAATACTTGGTTTGGACACACTATGAATGGTGGTTCTGGACCTGGGCACAAAGGGTTAGGGAACCTGTGGAGGTTCCTTGGAGAAAGGAAGCTTAAAAGGCTATTCTTAGTTGGATGGGTGGTAAATTCAATTGGCTAGGCTTTGAAGGTCACGAGAAGGAAAGTGACGTCAAGGAATTCACAAACTCCTAGGTACTCTTCTCGTTGTTGACGTAATCCAAGTTAATTTATGAATAATAAAAAAGTAGATTTACATGCTTGCGTTATGAAATTAATGTGATCCGTAAACTGCCATGGATATTCCACTAGATAGTTCATCACAACAGATCTGATAAAATTTATATTTAAAATCTTAAATTCTACACTATTACAATTTTATTAGATTTCTGGAACTGTAGATTTATTGTTAATAGTGCATCCATGCGAAATAAAATTATGTAGGAAATAGAGAATGGAAAAATACAAGCTCACACATTTGACACCAGATATGCTCTTGGAAACCCTTTCAGGAGAAAAACCCAACAGGAAGGTGAGGTCACTTCGCTCTCTTTCTTTGAATGGAAATATCGCTACAAGTACAAAGAAGTATGGCCTGTGGCCCGTGGGCTATTACAGTGCACAAACCCTCCCTGTGTGCTCTACCTATTATCCATATTGGCTATTTTTTCTCAAATATGGAACAAATGCACTCAAAAGAATGGAATCCCTTTTCCTCCTAGTGGCCCGGTTATAATACATCCTGATAGCCTCCTAGTGGTTCAGCTTGACTACCTCAACTTTTAACCAGAGTTATAATACAAACTATTCTAAAGTCTTGTACATCACAATCATGTGCCTAGCCCCTTTTCCAAGAATATTTGGGGTTGACGTGGCATCCTCTCAAATTATGGTGGTGAAAATAGGAAGGTCAACTTCTGAGTGGCATAACTTTCACATACAAACTCGGATTGACGTGATTCTTGCGCCATTGGAAATCTCTCTATGTGTAGAATAGCATGATAAGATGTGATGATAAAGTGACAAATATATATGCCCCGAAAAACGTCGTTTGATGCCTCAAAACACTCCCGAAAGGTTTCAAACCCTATTCTGCCAAACTGGGTCCCCCTAGTAAAAACGGTCCCGTGAGCTTATTCATCCACATTTTCCATTCTGAAAGCATCGAGATGGATGAAAAAAAATATAATGATCCAATATGAATCATAATGAAAATGAATAATACTGTTTTAAATGATATATATCTATATATATATATATATATATATATATATATATATATATATATATATATATATATATAGATATATATAGATATATAACATGGCATGACATGGGTACAAAGCAGTTCAAAGTTCTTGATGCCTTGAGGTAGGCATCCTAAAAACATGGACACATGTATTTTATGAAGACTAGACAAAGAAAAAATCAAGTAGTACAAGCTTACTTTTCAAGATGGCTCTCAGATGGGAGCATGTTATAAAGGATAAATAGTAGAACATCATGGTTCCTAGCCCTAATAGAAGATTTCTAGGTCATATTCGACGATTATATAAGCAAAAATCATCTTTATTCACATACAAACTACAATGAAGAGCTCTAATTATGAATTGATGAAACATATGGTGACAGATTAAGTAGATCCATATATAGTTTGGGAAGATAGACTAGCTCCACTAGGTTCATGAATTTCCAAAATATCAATATGTATAACATTAGTAAAAGCATAATAATAATATGGCTTCTTAGTAGAGCCCTCAAATGGAATTTGGGTTGTATTTGACTATTTTGAGAAATTTATTAAGGAGGCTAGCCAAATGCAAGTTTAGCACAATTTTCATGCTTCTCAACCCCTGAGCTGAAGGTTGGTAGAAGTCTTATTTGTTGTTTCCTTACAACCACTTTCATTTATAAAGGAGAACACTTGCCTCAACATTTTAGAGGATCATGAGTGTTACTTGAGAGATATGGAAAATATCAACTATGGCACTAAGACAAATATGATGTTGCATTATGTATTAGGTTTCAATTCAAAGCATTTTTTATATTGCAAATTAAAGGCACTTCTCTTAGGTATGGACTTCAATACCACTTGTAGCTAAGTACGTAATAAAATAGAGATCCACAAAGTGTCAACATTCATATTAATGGTAGAGGCATCAGTTAGATTGAGAGGTTCAACAATTAATATGCAAGCTTACTATGGAAAAGATTGTATTGGAAGATTTTTCAGATATATTTTTGGTTGATTGTGAAATGGTTGGATTGGGAGAGAAATCCTGTTGGGTTGTGTTATATTCTTTCCACGACTAGCCCACGTAGTTAACCAGGGGGTTAGAAGGGGGGCAGAGTCCCCCCTTCGTTGCACCGATTGCGTAGTGAGGGGAGTCACAGGGGGTTTGAGGGGTGCAGGTAACCCCACTTTATGGGCTACCCCGGAAAATTTTGGTTTTGGACCCTACATTAGGTTGGGCGAACCTACCTATGGTTTTATGCATGTTTTTCGCACATGGTTTTAGATGCGATGGTTTTTAGTTCATGGTATTGGATGCTTCGGCATGTATAAATATGTATTGTAACATTGAAAGGAACATAATGAAAAATCAAGCTGGTACTCCTTGTTTTGGGATCCAGGGGAAAATCTGTGTGTATATGTGTTTTATGTGTTATGCTCTCGCATTGTTTATGTGTTTTAGAATTCATATGCAGGTAATTTCTGTATGGGGTTAAAACCTACATTTGGTATCAGAGCTGTTTTGGCTTCAAGGGGACGCCTTTGTTGCTGAGGGGTTTCGCTCGGGCCTGTGGTAGACCCTGTTCAGTGGGAGATCTGTGAGATCGATTTTGATGGTGAAAGAAGATGTCGAGCAGTGGAAAGATAGCGATTGAGAAATTTAATGGTTAGAGTTTTGAGTTGTGGACACTCAAGATGGAGGATCTGTTGGTGGATAAAGACCAGTGGATCGCTGTAAATCCGGGTACTAAACCAACAGGAGTGTCCGATGAAGAATGGAAGAAGTTGGATCGGAAGGCAAAGAGCACAATACGATTGTGTGTCTCAGATTCAGTATTGTTGAATGTATCAGGGGAGGCTACAGCAAAGGCTTTGTGGGACAAGTTAGGGACTTTGTACCAATATAAGTCTTTGGTGAATAAATTATTCCTACGAAAAAAGTTGTATAACCTGAGGATAAAAGATGGAGACTCGGTGACAGAGCATCTGGACACATTTAATACAGTGGTAAGTCAGTTATTATCTGTTGATATAAAATTTGAGATGAAGATAAGTGCATTAGTTTGTTGTGTTCTCTACCAGATTCGTGGGATAGTCTAGTTATTGCAATAGGTAGCAATGCAACTGCCTTGCAGTTTGATGAAATAGTCTCATCCTTGCTAACGGAGGAGATGAGACGGAAAAATATGGAGAGCCAGAATGATGATGCCTTGTCTATACAAGGACAGTCCCAGAACAAAAACAAAAATAAGTCATCGAGTGGGAGATCTAAATCTAGAGGGAGATCTAAATCTTTAGGAAAACCTGTAAAGGTGGTGTGCTGGAAATGCGGAAAGGAAGGGCACTACAAAAGGGAATGTAAATGTAAAGCTCCAAACAAAGGAAAGGGATCTGATGATGCTTCTTCTGCGGAGGCAAAAACCACCTCAGATGAAGGTGGGGATGTGTACTTGGCTTCTTCAAGTACACATGTAGATCATGTGGCATGGTTGATTGACTTAGGTGCATCCTTTCACTTCACTCCCCATAGAGAGTGGTTCTTCAAGTATGATAAATATGATGGTGGTGATGTCTTCTTAGGGGATGATAGGAAGGCTAGAATCGTTAGTCGCGGAAAAGTAAAGTTGAAGTTGCAAGGTGGAAGGGTTAGAACACTTCTGGGTGTTCTGCATATTCCTGCATTAGCCAAAAATCTGATTTCTGTAACCAAGCTGGATGATGCATGTGTAAAAACAGTGTTCGAGAAGCATACCTGCAAGATGGTTCGATGAGCACTGGTATTGATGCAGGGAGTTCGGACTCGAACTCTGTACAAGCTGCAAGGTAGCACTGTTGTTGATGGATGTAACATCTTTGTGGTTCCTGAAAGTGAAGCAGAAAATCTAGTGGTCTCTAGAGACAAGACCATGTTGTCGCATCAAAGGCTTGGACATATTAGAGAGAAGGCCCTTTGAATACTTCATGGTAAAGGTATGGTAGAAGGTATGAGTAATAGCTCTCTGGATTTTAATTTCTGTAAAAATTGTGTATATGGGAAGTAGAATCGGGTGAGTTTCCCCTCTGGTGGTAAGAGGACGAAACAGATATTAAAGCTTGTGACAGTGATGTGTTTGGACCTGTGAAGATTCCATCACTAGGTAAGTCTGTGTACTATGTATCATTTATAGATGACTTCTCAAGGAATACATGGATATATTTCCTTAAGAAGAAATCTGAAGTCTTTGACAGGTTTAAAGAATTTAAGGCTCTGGTGGAAAACCAGACAGAGAAGAAGATAAAGGTACTGAGGACAGATAATGGTGGATAGTTTTGCAATAAGGAATTTGAAGAACTCTGTAAGAAGTGTGGTATAGCATGGGAGAATACTACTCCATATACACCTCATCAAAATGGAGTTGTAGAAAGAATGATGAAAAGGGCAAGAAGCATGCTCAGTGGTGTCGGGTTAGGACAAGAATTCTAGGCAGAGGCGGTGGAGACAACATGTTACCTGGTCAACAGATCACCTTCATCAGCATTGGATGATAATACTCCACAAGAGGTATGGACTAGTAAGAAACCCTCTCTTTCACATCTAAGGGTATTTGGATGTGATGCATATGTACATGTTCCAAAGCAAGTTGGATAGTAAATCTGAAAAGTGCATCTTTATTGGGTATAAGGATGGTTTAAAGGGTTATAAGATTTGGAACCCATCAACAAGGAAGGTTGTGTACAGCCGAGATGTGGTGTTCAGAGAGGTGAAAGATGTTATTAAACATGAAGTCCAACAAAAGTAACCTGAGAAGATAGAGTTTGAGTTAAAGGAGGAAGAATCAGACTCTACAGCAGAGGAGGAATCAGAAGATGAAGAGCCACAAACTCCAGGTGTAAGAAGATCAGTTCGAGAAAGAAGGCAGCCAGAAAGGTATAATCCATCTGCTTTTTGTTCAAATTTTTCTTTATCTATTACCGATGATGATCCCAAAACTGTGAAGGAAGCAGTAGATTTAGACGATGGAAAACTCTGGAAAGAGGCCATGGTTGATGAAATGGCATCTTTGCACAAAAATGAGGCTTGGGATCTGGTGGAGTTGCCGGCTAGAAGGAAACCCATTGGCAGCAAATGGGTGTTCAAGAAGAAGACAAATGCAGAAGGAAAAGTGGAGAAATACAAAGCTCGGTTGGTAGCAAAAGGTTATTCCCAAGTGCCCGGAATTGATTTTGGTGATATTTTTTCTCCTGTTGCCAAGGTAACTTCTATTAGATTACTTTATCTATTGTTGCTGCTTTTGATTTTGAGGTAGAACAGATGGATGTAAAGACAAAATTTCTTCACGGGGATCTGGAAGAGGAGATCTACATGAAGCAACCCGAAGGCTTTGTAGTGAAGGGCAAGAAAGAACTGGTATGCAAGTTAAAAAAGTCCCTTTATGGGTTAAAACAGTCACCAAGGATGTGGTATCGAAAATTTGATACATTTATACGGGGACTTGGCTTCACCAGAAGCAAATCAAATCATTGTATATATTTTAAATTAATTGGTGACCGTGTTATTTATCTGGTCTTGTATGTGGATGATATGTTGCTGGTTGGAAATGACAAAGAAATTATCCAGGATTTGAAGACCCAATTGTCCTCCAAATTCGATACGAAAGATCTTGGTGCTACAAACTATATTTTGGGCATGGAAATTAAAAGAGATCGGGCAAAGAGGAAGCTCTGGTTAAACCAGAGGAAGTATGTCGAGACAATACTGCAGAGGTTTAATACGCAGGATAGTAAACTGGTGAAAATTCCCATTCTTGTAGGTGTAAAGTTATCTGTTGAATAGTGTCCCAAGACACATGAAGAGGAAGAATATATGTCCCGTGTTCCATATGCAAGTGTAATCGGTAGCCTGATGTATGCAATGGTCTGTACTAGACAAGACATTGCACATGTAGTGGGAGTATTGAGCAGGTTTATGTCAAAACCAGGGAAGGAGCATTGGACAACAGTGAAGCAGGTTTTCAGGTATTTGCGTGGCACTAATGATTATGGTTTGTGCTACCAAGGAAGACCAGGATTGGACAGAGTTTTGGATATCCGTGGCTTTGTTGATGCAGATTGGGCTGGAGATTTGGATCAGAGAAGATCTACAAGTGGGTATGTGTTTAACTTATTTGGAGGTGGAGTCAGTTGGATGAGTAAGAAACAATCTGTAGTGGCACTATCAACTACAGAGGCAGAATACATGGTAGCCACTCATGCAAGCAAGGGAGTAGTTTGGTTGCAAAGATTGTGTTCAAATATGGGGTTAGTACAAGGAGCTATAAGGATATACTTTGACAGCCAAAGTGCAATTTTCTTGGCAAAGAACCCTGCATATCATTCAAAGACAAAGCATATTGATGTTCAGTATCACTTTGTGAGGGATATGACAGAAGACAAAAAGGTGTTGCTGGTAAAGGTGGACACTTTGAAGAGTACTGTAGATGCATTGACAAAATCTGTGAGCTCTGAGAAGTTCTCTTGGTGGAGAGAAACAATGGGCATTGCAGGGCTGGATAAATGACTAAGCTCTCTTATGGCCCCCTGTGGAAAGAAAACAACAAGTGGGAGAATGTTGGGTTGTGTTATATTCTTTCCATGACTAGCCCACGTAGTTAACCGAGGGGTTAGAAGGGGGGCAGAGCCCCCCCTTCATTGCGCTGATTGCATAGCGAGGGGAGTCACAAGGGGTTTGAGGGGTGCAGGTAACCCCACTTTATGGCGTCCAGGGCAGCGCCTTGGAAAATTTTGGTTTTGGACCCTATATTAGGTTGGGCAGACCTACCTATGGTTTTGTGCATGTTTTTCGCACATGGTTTTGGACGCGATGGTTTTCGGTCCATGGTTTTGGACGCAATGGTTTTCGGTCCATGGTATTGGATGCTTCGGCATGTATAAATATGTATTGTAACATTGAAAGGAACATAATGAAAAATCAAGCTGGTAGTCCCAATTTTGGGATCCAGGGGAAAATCGTTGTGTATATGTGTTTTATGTGTTATGCTCTCGCATTGTTTATGTGTTTTAGAATTCGTATGCAGGTAATTTCTGTATGGGGTTAAAACCTACAAATCCCTTAAGCATAATTCTAAAATCTTTGAAATTTTGTTGGAGTTCTTTTGTCTTGGATTTGGTGCCATGAATGGAAGGCTAATGCCCCTTATTGAGAATATATTTTATGGATGAATTTTGCAATTTCTTGATGATTCATGGGTATCATTTATGGATGAGCAATAATTTATGGAGTAAGTGGTCTCTAAGTCTTGCAAATTTATTTGTCAAATTAGATAAGTGCAATTGTGCTTATCTAGTGGCAAAGATGCATTGTGTTTGTATTGTTCTTGAATAAATCATATCTTTTAAACTTTAGGAAGAGTTTTAGTGAAAAACCTTCCTTTGAAACTATCTTAGAGCTTGTAAAAGGTAATACGAGGATCTACTAGGGTTAGAAGTAGAAAACTCTAGTCATCACACTTAGTTTATTCATACCTTTCTCAAGGTAGACTTGGTTGACCCCACATGCCCAATGAAAAGACACTAGCTTTTAGTACTTGCATCAAAGTTTTGTACCCTAAAAGTTACCAAAACCATTTTATTGGATTTATGTTTCATATCACAAATAAAAATTCTAACAATCTTAACATGAGGGAACCTAAAGAAAATCAACCTTAAGCAAGAAAAAAATTGGTAAAGTGACAATGGCTGTTTTTTACTCAACTTGCACTTTAGCTTTCGAAATTTATCTCAAAAAATACAAATTTATGTAATAACAAAATTGGTTACTTCTTTAACAAATTAAAAATAAAAATCATAATTATATATTAATATTTATTTATTAAAACAATTAAATATATATTTATGACTCGGAATAAATATATTAAAACAATTAAATATATGCTTATGAGTTGGAATAAATATCTAACTTAAAAATGAACAAAATCCATAACAATTAAAAAAGTATACACGTTGAGAAGAGATGATCGGTAGAGCCATGCATGTGGGCCCTACATCTTTAAAAATTACTAGTCTAATACCTTACCTACCTCCAAAATTATCACAAGTCTTTAAGTATTAAACGTCAATATTTTAGTTTCAAGATTTAGAAAAACCATAAAGGGAATAATTAAGAAAACTCCGTAGCAAGGAGTTGTAGTGCTCTATTCTGTTAATGCATTTGTTTGTTTGTTTTTGTTTTTGTTTTTGTTTTAATTAATAACGTTGTTTAATTATTATAAGTTTTAGAGTTTTTAGTTGGAATATCACATAATAATTTTTGGTTAAATTTTGATTTTTTGTTGTTTAAAATGTGTTGTATATAAAGATTTAACATCTTGAAAATTTCCAAAGTATTAAGATTATAGAGTTCACAATTCAAAGTTATGATTCCAACAAATCATTGTCAAATTCTTAGAAAAATTCAACCAAAAAATCCAAAATGTACAACAAGTAGACTACCACCATGTATAGTAAAACATGTAACATCTTTTTTGCTTAGCTAAATTATATTTAGGCTATTCAAAGGACTATATAGCATGACACAAACAACACTTCAACCATGTTAACCTTATAACATGTGAATGTAGTCTTCTTAATATTTTTGTCGTAGGATTTTTATTTATTTATTTTTGCAGGGGTTGTGTAGATGTTTGACTAACAACCTGACCCCATATGTATAAATTTGATAGTTGATTTTGAAGTTTTTGTTACAGTGGGTCAAGTTTGTTTCCACTACGTCTCAATTTGATGATTGAATTTATGTTTACATTGCAATGAGTCAAGGCTTCTCCCACTGCATGTCGATTTGATAGTTTATTTTTAAGTTTTCATTGCATTGTGTCAAGTTGTTTTAGGCTAAGATTTTAAAAGTAGTATAATTTTAGCATTTGGTATAATGACTCTTTTATTTAGATATTCATTTTTAGGATTTCTTTCGGTCATGATATTTGGTTTCAAAATATGTTGAAAATTTAATGTTTCTTAGAGTCATGATATTTGGTTTTAATTCCATGGTTGAAAAATGTCGAAATTTTAAGGTTTTTCAAAGTCATAATGTTTTATCTTTAACCATATTTATTCATAGGGGCATAAATATGTAAATATGTATGTAAAAAATTGAAATAAACATATTTGCAAAACTAATAAAATTTCATACCAACCAAATACTCCAATAGACTTTAAATTCTTATAATGTTTTGACACGTGACATGTACTATGTGCAACCACATGAAAGAAATGTTTCTTGTACAACACACTACATAATGAAACAATATGGTACAAATTAGAAAAGAGTCAAAATGATTGTATTCACTCCAAATGCGCTTTTCATGATGGATTTAATGTATCTATCAATAATGCATGGTTGAAACTTGAACACACACATAATGTTTTAAATAGTTATTTTTGTTAAATGTTATGTACATGTTATGTTTTAAATATTTATGCTATGTTAAATGTTATAGTTATGTTGTACATGTTACACTATGCTATATATATATATATATATATATATATATATATATATATATGCTATGTTAAATGTTATATACATGTTATGTTTTAAATAGTTATGCTGTATTAAATGTTATAGTTATGTTGTCTGTGTTATGCTATGTTATGTTATGTTGTAAACGATATACATAATTTAACTATAATATATAGCTATGTGATGTTATAATTGATAACAGTTAAATATATATAATTATATAATTATATATTAGTTATATTTGGTTTTAATTCCATGGTTGAAAAATGTCGAAATTTTAAGGTTTTTCAAAGTCGTAATGTTTTATCTTTAACCATATTTATTCATAGGGGCATAAATATGTAAATATGCATGTAAAAAATTGAAATAAACATATTTGCAAAACTAATAAAATTTCATAAAATTTCATACCAACCAAATACTCCAATAGACTTTAAATTCTTATAATGTTTTGACACGTGACATGTACTAGGTGCAACCACATGAAAGAAATGTTTCTTGTACAACACACTACATAATGAAACAATATGTTACAAATTAGAAAAGAGTCAAAATGATTGTATTCACTCCAAATGCGCTTTTCATGATGGATTTAATGTATCTATCAATAATGCATGGTTGAAACTTGAACACACACATAATGTTTTAAATAGTTATTTGTGTTAAATGTTATGTACATGTTATGTTTTAAATATTTATGCTATGTTAAATGTTATAGTTATGTTGTACATGTTACACTATGCTATATATATATACATACATACATGCTATGTTAAATGTTATATACATGTTATGTTTTAAATAGTTATGATGTATTAAATGTTATAGTTATGTTGTCTGTGTTATGCTATGTTATGTTATGTTGTAAACGATATACATAATTTAACTATAATATATAGCTATGTGATGTTATAATTGATAACAGTTAAATATATATAATTATATAATTATATATTAGTTATATTATGAACTATAGTTATAGTTATGTTATATGCTATATATGTTATGTTAAATAGTTATAGAACTATGTTATGTTATATTTTATATATAAAACTATAATATATAAGAGTTAAATAATAGTTAAACATAATTATGTTATATTATAGTTATATATTATATATATAATTAAGTTATATATATATAGATATAGATATATATAATTTAAGTGATTAATTTTTTAAAACCAATCATACTATATTTATTATTTAAAAAATATTTAAAATAAAATAAAAATTTGTATTTGATATTTAATAGAGGTTAAACATCATGTGCAACCATATTCATCATGTTAATCTCAAACTCCTAATTAATTTGTTTATTGGTTAAATAGTTTGGTTGTTTTCTATTTTGGAGTTTTTTTTGGGTATATTTTCGGTAAAATTTCTTAGAAATTTAAAATGCATTTTAAATAATAATAAAAAGTTTCAAAAAAAATGAAAATTTATTTCACTAAATTCCTAACAAAAAAACTTTAAAACCTAAAATAATTAGAAATTAACGTTTTTACTATTCAAAATCAGAAAATATTCATAATAAACATGATACCAAATTACAAGTAAGAAAAAAAATTAAAACCTAAATTATAATTTTTTTGGTGGTTTTGAAGTGTTTTCTTTGTGGTTTTCTAGATTGTTTTGGTGGTTTTCTATGATTGTTTTTTTTGTTTTTCTAAGTGGTTTTAAAGGGTGTTTTTGTGTGGTTTTCATGGTTTTTGTATGGTAAGTTTTTTTTTTCAAATTAATTTATTAATTCTGCAAGAAAAACTAAATAAAAAACACAAAAATGATAAGAATCCTACCTTGGCTTGAGCCTTTGGGAGGTTGGTTGGGTTCTCCATGCTCCAATGGCTTGATCGAGCTCCAATACCTTGATCGAGCTATTAGTTATCCTGTTGTATGTGAGCTCTTAGTTATCCTATTGTATGTGCACAAATGAAGTGCGCAGACTCCAAGTGCCCATTTTAATAGAAAATAAGCCCTATAGTTCAATCAATCTCTAAATCTCAATGGAGCCATGTAGCTCGATTGAGCCCTATAGCTTGATCGAGCTATTTTTTAGCACTGGGGAAGCTCGATCAAGAGCTTAAAAATGACTCGATCGAGCAATTATCGAGAGCTTAAAAACGACTCAATCGAACACTTAAATTGCTTGATTGAGCACTTAAACTGCTCAATTGAGCCCTGTTTTTTTTTAACTAAACACACCCTCTCGTGCCAAAAAATGTAACCCAACTACATGTTATGACCCATAACATAAATTTAACTGACATTGCACTTTGTTAATTATACTATATGGTATGGCATTCATCCAAAGTTATAGTTAACCATTCTTTGAGAAATATAGAGAACACTACTTTGTTATTATTCCTTGCCAAGGCAGGACTCTAGCAATAATTTGTTTGACATATTAATTAAAGTGATATAGTGTTAGGGAAAAAAAACATTTCTAATGAAAAGAAAAAAATTATAAATAATTTATATACATAATTTAATATATATATATATATATATATATATATATATATATATATATGAACCAATGATTTCACATCAAAAAGTGTTTTAACAAAATACATTATCCTCGTTTATCAAAAACCTTATAAACTATATATTTTATTTTTTAATATTAAAATATAAAATAAATTAAAAAAAAATAATTACACCTATAAATTATTATATAAATAATAATATATGATATAAATATTTAATACATTTAGATAAAAACAATAAAGATAGATAAAACATATTTTTCAGGTTCAAGCACTGAGAGTTTCATTTGCGATGCTTTCTAAATATTTTTTTATATAATGTATTTCATTACTAATATATTTTTCATAACAAATTGAGAAATGAATCACTAGTTTTAAACCTAGAATACTTTACCAAATATAAAATGCCCAAAGAAATCCTTCTATGTATATGGGGATACTGAAAATAAACCAAAATTCTTTAAAATTTAGTGAAAATGCTATAAATATGAAAGAAATGTTATAAAATTTAATCTAATTTTACTAATAGTGATAAATTGAAAAATGAAGGTTAGTTTTAGTTAATAGAAAATTTGTGGTTATTTTAATTAGAGAAAAATATCGACCCATTAAGCCTATCAATTTCCTTTAGATTATAAAAAAGAGATTTAGAATTTTTTTATATAGATTACCCACGTTTAATATAGAATAACAATATTTTATTTATTTATTTAAATTAATTAATTTTTTCACATTATAAGTTTCAAGTATATCAATATTAATTTTCCATTAAAAACTTGGTTTGGGTTAAGTTAATTTTCGTAGATTTTGAATTATAATATAGGAAATGACATTCATACAAGTTTTGAAGTTGATAAAAAAATAATTT
This sequence comes from Pinus tabuliformis, assembly GCA_031772625.1. Lineage (NCBI taxonomy): Eukaryota > Viridiplantae > Streptophyta > Pinopsida > Pinales > Pinaceae > Pinus > Pinus tabuliformis. The sequence goes on along the minus strand of CM062808.1, from coordinate 883,030,160 downwards.
ACATTGTACTTTTTTAATTATAATATAAAGTATGGTATTTATCTAAAGTTTATAGTTAATTAATGTTTAAATGCGTCACAGGGAGCTTCTAGCCTCCTTGCCTATAGACTTATCACAGGAGCCAGCCACCTGACAGGGTTTAGCTATGGTCCATGCACCTTTGGTGATCCTAGACTAGCTTTCGGTTTCATCATAGGAGCCAAGCAGCTGATAGGTTTCCGGTCATTGGTTTTCGGTGGGAGCCAATCACCTTGCTAGGGAGTTTTGTGTCACTCCAACAGACATCCGAAGACGTGCCAGCTTCCAATCTGCATGGCTTCTTATACTATTTTCTGCCACGTTCTCCCTTCTTGCATGGATTAGTCGGCGTGGCAGTTTGGAATCTCTGTAGCATGCATGGGGACGCCTGGAGGGTAACTCAACGAAAGCTCCCATTTTTTTCCTTTTTAAATTCTTCCCTGCAGTTGTCATCTGTTTTCTCGACCCCGGGCCTTGCGGCCTCGGAGTCTCTCTGTTCTTCCTGGTTTTCTCATCGTGAAGACTCCTGCTTTTAATTTTTCCCCTTCGTTTATCTGTTGGTGTTATCGATATTGCTCATGGACGCTCTCTCTCGCTGCTCTCGGTGAAGCTCAAAAGGTCAAATTTTTATCCTATCCCTGTGCTGGTAGTTTCTGGTTTTCGAGAAAGTTTCTCTTAAAAGGTTTCTGTAAAAGCTGATGCAAGTCATATTTTCTCCATTATATGAAGTCTATATGGCTTAGAAATATGGCTTAAAATCGCTCTGATATCTGATTATGGTCTGAACCTTCTGTTTCTAAATATGTTGAAGTCTTTATTTGTTAAGATTAAGAATTCTATAGTTATTTACAGTCCGTGCTCAGATTTTCGCATTAGAATTGGTAAATGGTGGTGCATTTTTCAGCTATATTGTTGCTGCATTGACTGTCAGGACCATTCTTCTGCTTAGTTTTTCTGCTCTATTCTGGTTTTGGCGCTCCTATGGCTCCTGTTAGGGTGGCTGTCGGAATAACCAGTCAATTTCCGTGATCGTCTTTTTCTCCGATGATCCGTCAAGGGGGATATTCAAATTTTCCGGAGAGTAATCTGGCTCTATCCTAATCCTTTGTGTCTTTTGTACTAATTAGTACCCTTTTTTCATCCGGTTCAGCTTTTCAAATCCTTCTCATTCATTTCTAGTCTAGGAATGATGGTGGGGAATTGTCCTCTCCTGTCTCCTCAATAGGTGTGTTCTAGAGTGCTGGTCTTATTGCCTTCAATTTCCCTTTCCGGAGCATTCCATCTTTCGGATCCCGAGAGTTCATCCTACTGAAACTCTTAATTATCCTTATCTAGTAGTGTCCTTAAGTCAGGATAGGATCTACGGATCGGATCCTTCCTGATCTGTCTTCTTAATTCTTCTCCTCTAGGAGTTATTCCATCTGGGGATTTTGTTCAGAAGGGATCTACGGATCAGATATCTCTCGTACTGTCGTTGTATTTTTTATGGTCTCTAGGTATTTGCCGACTTTATTGCGTCCTATATTCCATCAAAATGGCGGATGGGTCCGATTCATCTACCACGCGGGCTCTCATTCAAGCCTCTATCCAAGTTGAGGAGGCTCGAATGAAATCTTCGAATTGTACAGGTTGGCAAGCCACGGTGGAAGATATGATAATTAATCCTGCCTGGCAAGAAATAAATATTCCTCTTTCTGCGGAGCATACTTCGGGAGTATTGAAAAAAGGAAAGGATTTTTCTAGAGAAGACGGGCTTCCCGACCAAACTTTACTTTTCAACAAATCTAGGAACCCTGTCAAAACTGTACCTCCCCCAAAGGCCATTTCTTTGGACAGTGCCGTTCTTACAGAAAGTATTGACAGTTTGAAAAATCTAGCTCTGGTTGGGAAATGGCATTTTCCTGAAATGGGTGAAGCGGATATGAGGAAGTGGCTGACAGACAAATGGTCCCACCTGATCGGATATACTCCTATCATCTCCCGTCTTATGAAGGAATGGTACTCTTTCCATTTCCTAAAAGCTTCTTATTTAGAGACTATTCTTCATAATCCCTGGGTTTTTGGCAGAAGTTTCTTGTCCCTCTCTCAATGGTATATAGGTTTCGATCCATTAAAGAATACTCCATCAAACAACCTGATCTGGGTGAAACTTCCCAATTTGCCTCTGGAACTGTGCTCGGCGGAATCTCTTTCAAATATTGGGAACTCGATAGGCAAGTTTGTTTATGTAGCCCCTGGTGCAGAGGGGAGAAAGATAAGAGAATTGCGTGGGTCCTTATAGAGAAGCCGTACAAAGGAGGTTATCCTGATCATATCGAGATAGCTTGGGGTAGTTTCAAAATCCATCAAAGATTAGACTTCTGGGGTATACCTTTTAGGTGTTCCTTGTGTCATAAAACTGGACACCTGATCAAAAATTGCAGTCATCGCTTCTCCCGAAGGAACAAGAGATTTTTTTTAAACATGATAGGAGGTCTGAGTCTGAACGCTCCTCGGATTCTTTTGGTCTTCTGGAGAATTCTCAAAAGAAAAATCTAAATCAATTGGCTCCCGACCAAAAGTTGTCTCATAATCTCTCTGTCCATGATCCCCATATCGAGCCGGAACCTCGCTACTCTCTTCAAGATTCTCTAGGCCGACCCGATGCTTTCAACTCGCCTCCTTTTGAATGCACTCCTATTCCTGAGCCCCTGGAGGAAATTCCTGTTCCCTCTTCTCCTGCTATGAACCAAAGGGATCTCGTGGTTGGCTCTCTTCCCATTCAGATCTCTTCCTCATCTCCGACTCCTGTCAAATCCCTTTCTTTTGATCCAAAGGGAAAAGATCCTATTCACATGCCTACTCCGGTTAACTCGCCTTCTGAGTCCCCGGTCAATAAGTTCGACAGTGATATCGACCTTCTTCTCCATATAAAATCTTTGGAACTTGAGCCATTGACCATTCATAAACCTTCCAGCCCGTCCTATCCTTTCATTAGTCCCAAATCAGCAAAGAATATTACGGTCAGGAAGAAACACAAGGGTGGTAGTCGCCACTTTAGAGCAAGATCTATAGTTTCTGAGCATGGTGTGAGAAATTTATCTCTAGTGGAAGTTCCTGTTATGGATTCATCAGATTTTCAGCCTCTTAAAGCATGTGTGGCTGGCGAGTCATCCAAATGACCTTTCTTGCTTCAACGAATATCAGGGGCTTGGGCGCATCCCCTAAATTCATTGTGCTTAAAGAAATTTTCTACTCGGCTCATCCTAAAATCATATTTATACAGGAAACCATGCACCCCAGCAATGTGTCTATAGATTTCTTTAGGAGAATGTTCCCTTCGTGGTTTATGGTTGCCACTGAGGCAAATGGCCAGTCAGGTGGTCTTGCGGTCCTATGGGACCCCGCTTGGATTAAGGCAAAAGCTTTTAAATGTTGTGCAGGAATTTTAATTTCGGCCTCTATCAGGGGTCATGCTTTAGTTCTCAATATGCTAAATGTCTATGCTCCTTATAAGAATAGACTCTCTTTCTGGGAAAGGCTCTTTGCCTCGGAAATTCTTGAGATCGAATCGTTGATGATAGCAGGTGATTTAAATCTGACTCTCAGCTCTGATGAATGCTGGGGTAAATGCAGGAAAATAGACCCTCTGGCCGATAGACTCAGGAAGGAATTACTGAATAGGAATCTGGTGGACATTGTGCCCAATAAAATGAAGCCTACCTGGGATAACAGCAGGACTGGGCAGGCCTATATCGCAAAGAGAATCGACAGAATTATCATTCATGCAAGCATTATTGGAAAATTGGGAATGCCAGTATCGTCTATTGGGAATGACTACACTTCTAACCATAGACCCATTTTCCTTGAATGGCGTGGTAAAGATGTCAGGCTCGGTTACTCTTTTAAATTCAACAGGATCCATTTAGAAGACCCATCTTTTAATGAAATCATCTCAAGCAAATGGAAGGAACTCCTGGAATCTGAAATGGCTCCCTTCATGACATTTCGGGAAAAGATGGGAAGCCTGAGGTCTGTGGCAAAGGATTGGCAAATTTGAAAGAAAAGGAAGGATAAACAAGAGTTGAATGATATCCAAAAGGAACTGGACTCCCTATTAAATACAACAGATCTGAATAGCCTGTATCTAGACCTGAAAAGCTTGATAAGAAAATTGGAGAAAAGGAAACAATTGATTTTGCTAAAGGAGGAGGCTACATGGAGGCTTAAGAGCAGAGCCATCTGGCTCAAAGAGGGGGACAGGAATACGAGGTTTTTCCATAATTATGCAAATGCAAGAAGAGAGAAAAATTCTATTTGGAGGATCAGAGATGACAAGGGAAATTTTCTCTTCTCTCAGCACGAAATCTCGGCGGAGGCAACGAGATTTTTCCAGAATCAATACAGAAGAAGGGAGGTTATCTTTCAAGATGCTCTATGGGGAATTGAACTGGTTCCGGAAATGTTTAATGACACAGCAAATGAAAGCTTCTTAAAGCCGATCTCTGAAGAAGAACTCCTGAGAGTTATCAAAGCTTTCAAAAAGGATAAAAGCCCCGGGCCGGATGGATGGCCAATTGAATTTTTCTCTCACTTCTATGACCTTATTAAAGCGGATTTGCTGCGGATGGTGGATGCATCCCGGATGTCAGGAAGCATTCATAGTGTTATCTCCTCTACCTTTATTGCTCTAATTCCTAAAAAGGAAACGTCTGATTCCTTCCATGATTTTAGTCCTATCTCGCTCTGCAATATCATGTTCAAAATTATCTCAAAAATCATTGCGGAAAGGATGAAGCCTATTCTAAATTCCTTCATCTCTAGGGACCAGCATGCGTTCTTAAAGGGCCGTATCATCTTGGATGTTGTTGCCATGACCCAGGAAAGTCTGTTCTCAATGTTGTCAAACAATTTGGACGCGACTATTCTTAAGATTGATCTGCAAAAAGCCTATGATTGCGTAGACTGGGGCTTCTTAAGAATCCTGCTGGCTAAAATAGGATTGAAATCTCAGAGCATCAACTGGGTAATGGCATGCGTCGAGAATGTCAGATATTCAGTCATTATAAATGGAATTCCGACAGGGGTGTCCCCTCTCTCCACTGCTCTTCATCCTGGTAATGAACTCTCTCAGTCTGCAGATAAATAAAGCAGTTGAGGACAAGAGATGTCGCCCGGTTAAGATTTGCAAGGACATTTCCCTTTCCCACAATCTCTTTGTTGATGATGTCCTCATCTTTGATGTGCTCTGTAGGGCTTCTTGGGCTTGCTTAAACGATATCCTTGCAAATTTTCAGAAAGCAACTGGTCTGTTTATCAATAAGGAAAAATCTTCTTTGTTTCACAATGATTCTAACATGGAAATCATTCTTTGGATTTCTGAATTGATGGGCATTGCTCCTTTTTCGATCAAGGAAGGGATTAAATATCTGGGTTTCAACTTAAAGGCAAAGGGAAATTCCAAGAGGGATTGGCAATGGTTATTGGACTGTTTTTATAAAAATATTTCAGGCTGGGAGTTAAAATTTCTTTCACTAGCTGGCAGATTCATTTTAGTGCAGGTTGTTCTATCTCAACTAGCAGTCTATTGGGCACATATCTTCTTTCTCCCTGCTAGTATTATTAACCGAATGAACAGTTTGGCAGCCAATTTCCTCTGGGGAGGACAAGTAAATCAGAGCAAATTTCACTTAGTCAAGATGGCTTCTATATCAAAACCAAGAAAGGCTAGGGGTTGGGGTCTTTTAGACATGTGCTCCTTCTGGAAAGCACTCCTCTGCAAGTCTCTTTATAGAGGTATTTTTGGTGATGGGCCATGGAGCAAGGTTATAAGGGCGAAATATTTAAAATGCAGGAGCTTAGAGTTCTGGTACAGAAGGCGCTCCATTGGCATAACAAAGGGTTCGACAATCTGCCAAAGTCTCAGGAAAGTCCACCCTTTCTTCTTGGAAAATCTTCGATGGAACCTCTGCTCGGGATCTAGTATGCTTATCGGTTTTGACTCTATTTTATGTGGTCTCGATTTCTCATTCCCTCATCCATTGGTATGCTTTCTTCATAGACTGGGATGTTTCTCATGGGACAAATTGATAAAATCTTGGTCAGATTCTATCCCTGTCTGGAAGGATGGGGAGGACCTGCATCTGCCTCAATCGCTGATCCCTCTCTGGATCTCTGTAAAAGAGAGACTAAATAGCCTGGGGATTTTTCGAGCGGGATCAAAGGATTGTTTGGTTTGGTCTCTTCCAAAAGCAAAACTGCCAGTGCGCGTAAAGGATATTTATGCAGAAATGATCTCTGTTCATGCTCGGTATCCTGGTCTGCTTTTCCCTCCTTGCCTCTGGGAGGCTGCATGTCCTCTTAAAATGATTATATTTTCTTGGCTGGTTTTTGGGAACAGGAATCTTACATGGGAGGTTCTTCAAAGGAAAAACTGGCAGGGCCCAAGTAGATGTGCCATGTGCCACAACGCAGAGGAATCAAACCTGCATATGTTTTTTCAATGTGCCTCGTCCCTCCATATCTGGTATGATCTTTCTTTAGCTTTTGGTTTTCCTTACCTTATCTTTCCTTCTGTACAGGATGGTTTTAAGTGGTGGAGTGGGCAATGTCTATCCTGGAGATCGTTGTTCATCATTGCTTGTTGGTTCTTGTGGAAATGGAGAAACGCACAAATTTTTCAAGAATCAAAGGAGCCTCTTTATGCAATTCTTCAGCGTATTATGGCATGCCATGACTCTTTTCATCAGGGCGACTCACAGCCAAAAAAAGTTTGCAATAAGAAGCTAGATATCTTTTCCTATCAGACTCCTGTCGCGTTCTTTGATGGAGCTGAGCGCAACCATAGTTGTGGCTGCGGGGTCGTCGTCGTTATAAGTGACAACCTTCACTATTCAATATCTTGGCATGGTGGTTTTGGCTCAAACTCTCTGGCGGAGGCTAGGGCTCTCACAGGGTTGCTTGCCTTTTGTGTCTTCTTGGGAATCCAGTCTATTTCAATCTTTGGAGACTCAAAATCGCTCATTGATCATGTTAACGGTCTGGGCCTCATAAACTGTCCACATCTCCTTGGATGGTTAAGCCGCATCAAGTTATTTCGTAACTTAATTAACCAGATTTCGTTTCAGCATATTCCCCGTTCCTGGAATGCTCAGGCTGATATCCTCTCAAAGGATGGTCTTCGCATGCAGCCTGGTCTGTGCTCATTAAAAGTCATGCATGATGGTATCTCCTTCCTCATTCAGGATTTCAGTATCAATGGAATGTGACTCTCATCCATGGCAAGGCCGCGAGCTCTCTATATGAATGTGTATTATCATGCAATCCTTTGCTAGTTTTGTTTTCTTCTGCGGTAGAATGATTTTGTATCAAGATCGGATAAGCAGGTTATGTTTATGTTTCTGTTTCTGTTTTAGATGATCTGGAAAATCTGTCCCTATATTTAGTATCAGCTTCTGGGCTTTTCTTTTGCCCTCAAAACTTGTTATGTATTGCTGATCTTTATATTTTCTTAATATAAATCCATGCTGGTTTTTTTCCTCTGAAAAAAAAAAGATTTATTTTATTATTAGTTTTTGTTAATGCATGAGTCTATCATTTCATTTGCTTTTGACTATGGGAAAAAAAATTATGATTACAACAGTAAATTATTATTTAAATAATAATATATGTTATAAATATTTGAAAAAATTATATTTATTTTGAATAAATTATTTATGTATGTACATAATTTTAAAAAATAATATTGTATGTACCCTATTTGGCATTTACATCGATAAGCTCGAAGGCTATTTAGAGGAAGCAGGATGTGATGGCACAATCTTAGCGGGGATAGTCGTTATCCTTCTTCTCTATGCTGACGATATTGTTCTTTTGGCAAGGTGCCCATCTGATCTTGATAAGCAACTCAAGCTTCTTAAGGATTTCTGCTCTACCATGAGTATGACTGTTAACACTGACAAAACAAAAGTTATGATTATCAAATCCAAGAAGGACACTTACGCTAATTTTATGTATGACAATAATAACTTGGAGAAAGTGTATTCTTACAAGTACCTAGGAATTGATATCCATCACAAGCTCAACTGGAACCATAGCATTGAGAAAAGGATTAATGGGGGGTGGAAAGCTTATTTTGGTCTTGAAAATAATTGTAAAACAGCAAACCTCGTAATGTGGGATAAAAAGAAGTTCCTCTTTGAAACTTTAGTCACTCATGTTATCTTATATGGCTGTGAGGTTTGAGGTTGCAGCATCTCCAGAGAATCATGGAGAAAGATTGAGCAAATCCAGAAGCGTTTTATAACTTATAACCTGAAAATTAAAAGTAATACACCCTATCCTATTCTCCTTATAGAAGCAGGTCTTTCCCCTATTGAGAGCCTAGATATGCTTAGGTTTCTGTTGTACAAGCACAAACTCAATAACATAGACGATCATAGACTTCCTAAGCTAGCTTTAAATTCCAGCCAAAACCACCTAAGGCTCAATCGAGGGTGGCATAAAGACACAAGGGCCTGGTTAAACTATTGGGAGATCAACGAGAATGATGCATTGCAAAACATAAATAACATTAAAGATATTGTTACTTCTAAGTTCAAAGAAAAATTGTGGTGTGAGAAAGATTTAGCGGCTAATAGAAAATTAAGTTATTATAAGAAGGTCATCAACCCCAACATAGAAGATCAAAAGTATCTCTCTATTTTAATTAGCTCAAAGAAGAAAATTAATATAGCAAAGATTAGAACGAATTCCCATGAGCTCCATAGTGAAACAGGTCGTTGGGCAGTTCCTAAAACTCCGTGGATGGAAAGGATCTGCCATATATGTGAGAATAGGAGCATCGAGGATGAAAAACACTTCCTCTTAGAGTGCCCTGCGTACAACCACATTAGATCTCAGTTTCACAATCTTTGTTACAATACTGACCTTCCTAGCCTTTTACAATGTCAAAATTATAGTGAGCTCGGGAGGCTTCTCTCCAAGCTTTTTGAGCATAGGAATAAAATCTTAAATCAAAATAAATAATTTGTTTATTTAGGTCCGGTAGATCATTGTTTGGTCTCAGCAAACATTAACCACCACCACCATCATCATCATCATCATCATCATCTTATTAAAAAAATTAAATATAAATATAAAAAATTAAATGCATAATTTAAAAGAACAAAAATATAATTAATTATGTTTATAGGTATGTTTTTTTTGAAATAAATTTTCTATAACTTTAATCTAATTATTAGTAATTTTTAAGTGGATAGTAGAGATTTAACTTTTATAGTATATTCTAGAATATTTTTAGTAGTATATTTAGATCGAAGATTGAGATTTATTTTCAAAGTAGTCATGCTATTTTTTCCTTTTTAATTAAATTCATTAAATAAAATAATATGATATTATGAAATGAGTTATTGTTCTCTGGGCATGTGGTATTGATAAGTCATGTTATCGGCCCATGGTATTGTAATAAAGCCTATTTACAAATTAAGAATCTCCATGTAAACTGGGGTGAATCCTTTATGGTTAAAAATCTTGTTGCATGTTTTTAAAAAAAAAAATATATATATATATATATATATATATATATATATATATATATATGTTTAACTTATATATTATTATGGAAAATAATAATAGTAATGATGATGATGATTCTTATGATTTTTTTTTAGCAATTTAACATATATGATGGAGTAAGTATTTTGATACTTATTTGCTTTTGACTACCCGATCTCTCTCTCTCTCTCTCTAACTAATTTGGAAGGTCTTAGAAGTTGACAGTTATTGTGGAGGGATGGGATATGTTATTATCAATTCTTTCTCGAGCTCTCATCTCTGCAATAATAACTTTGGGTTTCTTGTTCCTTTCCCTCAACTTTTTTTGGTTATTTTATTTGGTTAGTATGTGATAGAGAGTTAGATTTGGACTATGTGCTGATGGGATATGTTATTATCAATTCTCTCTCGAGCTTTCATCTCTGCAATAGTAACTTTGGGTTTGTTGTTCCTCTCCTTCAACTTTTTTTGGTTATTGTATTTGGTTAGTATGTGACAGACAATTATATTTGGACTATGTGCTTTGTATATTAGATGTAGTTGGGAATTTTGGCATTTTATTGGGGAATTTTAGTATTTTATAGCAATATTACAGTTGTAGGCTTATTTCAGCTATTTATTATCTTGCTTATTTTTCTAGTTCAATTTTCATTGATTTTTACATGATTTAATGGAGGCAATTTCTCTATTTCAGTATTTTCTATATTGCAAACCCAGTGCACCTTGATAAGCCAGGCTCACGTTAGTGTGGAACAAATGGCACTAATTTCACTTAATTTTTCTATGTACATTTTGTGTTGAATTTGGTCTCAACTATTTCTAAAGTTAAAGTTATCAAAATTTATGTCGAGGATTTGAATATCTTTAGAATATTCTAAATTTACGATTTTTTTTTGTTAAAGTTAACAAATCACATAGAACTTTAATAAAATAGGGCTAGCCTGAAATGCCCTTAATAAATGTTTCTCATGGGCAACAAAGATTCAACAAAAGCACCAAGAAACTATTGAGTAATTTTTTAATTGGAAAACATTCATTTTGCATCATTATTAATAATTACAAAAAAACAAAACTATAATAATGAATTTGTTATTAACAATTATTAATTTACATTTCCATAAGATTATACTGCTTAATACTTGTTTAAAAATAAAAGTTTCACCTTTATAATTTAAATTCTTATATGTAATTAAACTATATTTTATTTATAATTTTTAAATAAAAATTATTATATGAGATTAAACTACATTTTATTTCTATATTACATTGAGGATGAAAAATTATAATTAAATATTCATATTTATATATTGAAATAATTTCAATATTATTCTCTATATATAACCAACTTAAAAATGACCAAAATCCATAAAAATGGAAGTTAAAAAGTATTCAAAATGAGAAGGGATGATCGATAGATCCATACGTGCAGGTCCTCCATCTTCCAAAAACACCAGCCTAATGCCTTACCTACCTCTACCTCTACAATTGTCACAAGACTTTTAAATACTTAAAGTCAATATTTAGTTTCAAGAATCAAAGAGAAAAATCTATATAGAGAATAATTAAGAAAACCTCAGATTTAAAATAATAGGATAAAATGAGAACACGGAGGATGCAATTTTAATAATGTAAAGGTCAATGAAACATTTATAGCTCTTATCGACGTGGTGGATAAGATTACCGCGGATAATTCGGACCACTTGACGGCCATCTCCACCACGTGCTAATTTGATGGTCTTCGTTATCTCCTGCCCGTAAGTCTTTGTTGACGCTTGCTCCGCTGTGACTCGCCACGGGCATGAGATTTCTAGTGATCTATTATCAATTGCTCTAAATCTATCATGTCGCTAAAGGAAAATCTACTCCTTGCAGCATCTATTCCTCAAATTAAATTGACGCCCTGGTGACCGTCAAATTTTAAATTATAATATTTTTATTTTAATCCAGACAAATCCGTGTATTCATCTGTCATTCACTATCCATGAAATTATGGAAGCTAAACCAGAATAAATGATTTCTCTAATCAAATATACGGAGTAGCGATTTTCTTGAAAATTGACCTGTGATTAGGATATCACCAATTAAGGATTAAGGCGGTTGACATTTCTAAAACTGCCTTTTGAACTCGATTGTGGCACTATGAGTTCTTACCAATGTATCGACAATGTTTATGAGTTTCATGGATTACATATTTGGGAAGTATTTTGACCACTTTGCGTAGGTTTTTATGAATGACCGTTCTTATATTTTCCAAGAATGAAAAGGAACATGAAGAGCACTTGTGGATTATGTTGAAATGTTTAAGGGAAAACAAGTTGTATGAAAAATTGTCAAAATGTTCTTTTTTTCAAAAGAAGATTCATTATCTTGGCCACATCATTTCAGAAAAAGGGATTTAAGTGGACCTAGAAAATGTGAATGCCATAATGGATTGGCCAGTACCAAAAAATGCACGAGGTATCAAGCATCATGCGACTAACATGTTATTATAAGAGATTTGTGAAAGGGTTTTCAAAGAATGCAAAACCCATCCCCACATTACAATGTAAAGGAGTGAGGTACGAATAGATGGATGAATGCAACACTACATTCATTGAGTTGAAGAGATTACTAACCAATGCACTAATCCTTCAAATGTTTGACATGGAAAAGGACTTCACAGTTTGCATGGATGCATCAAAATAAGGATTATGGGCAACGAGGTTGCATGGCTCATAATGGTAACATCTAATGAGGAAGGAAACATCTAGTCCTAGGGAACTTATATCAACAAAGGAGGCAAGTTCTAAATATGTATTTGTAAATCTCTTTAAAATGTTATCAAGCTTCATGATAATGCAAGTGAATATTAGAGTCTTTTATCTTATCTTGTGTGATTGTGTTTGATTCATTAAATTATGAACAGAGTTTGTAAGATCCAGCAGAGAGGAGAGGGGAGGCTTAGAGAGCCTCACCTCCAATGAATTGTAGATCAATTGGAATCAGAGCAAGTCGCTCATTGAGGCTTGATCTAATTTTTTTTTTCCAAAGTTTGTTGCTATAAACTTTTGTTATTAGCATCCTCCCTATTTTCTCGCTGCTATAGATTCTTTAGTCTCAGTTCCTCTGCCTCGTCATGACATCTACAACACCCATGGCCACTTTTGCTACAAGTTTGCAACACATTTATAGTTCAGGTATATCTCTGATGTGGCCTAGTTCCGTACCCCACCCAAAATCCATGAGTTTTTATATTAGGAGCAACATTTGGAGCAAGTTCCTTTTGGAGACATGCCCTCCCACCCCACTTTAGTAGGCACCTATTTCACATTCATCAGTTTCACCATAGCAGCATCTGGCTTGGGTTCCTTTGGAGAAGTGCCTTCCCACCCCAAGCTATGTAGGCACCTGCTACTTCATCAATAGTCAGTGTAGCAACATTCAGCTTGAGTTCATTTAGAGACGTGCCCTCCAACCCCAAGCTATGTAGGCATTTGCTACTTTATCAACAATCAACATCACATCACATCAACTCCAGCAGCATCCAAAACTATTTCAACCATGGCTTCACACTTAAACTGGGAGGTGGAAAGCAGAAGACACTTTCCATCTAAACCAGGAGGAATTGGGCAACCAGACTGCCTAGATCATAATGGTAACATCTAATGAGGAAGGAAACATCTAGTCCTAGACAACTTATATCAAGAAATACAATATCTGAATAATGTATTTAGCTTTTTCTTGTTTGGAAACTAACAACAAAGGACACAAGTTCTAAATATGTATTTGTAAATCTCTTTAAAAGGTTATCAAGCCTCATGATAATACAAGTGAATATTAGATTTTTTTTATTTTATCTTGTTTGATTGTGTTTGATTCATTAATTCTAAGCAAAGTTTGTAACATTTAGTTGAGAGGTGACGCTTAGAGAGCCTCACCTCCGATGAATTCTAGGTCAATTGGTATCAGAACAAGTTGCACCTTGAGGCCTGAGTTTTTTGTTTTTCAAAGTTTGTTGCTATAAACTTTTTCTATTAGCATCCTCCCTATTTTCCAGCTGTTACAGGTTCTTTAGTATCAGTTCCTCTACCTCATCACATCATCTACAACACCCATGGCCACTTTGCAACACATTTATAGTTTAGGTATATCTCTAGTGTGGCCTGGTTCCGTACCCAACCTAGAATCCATGAGTTTTTATATCAAGAGCAACATTCAGAGTGAGATCCCTTTGGATACGTGCCCTCCCACCCCGGTTTAGCAAGCACCTGCTTCACATTCATCAATTTCATCATAGCAACATCCAACTTGGGTTCCTTTGGAGAAGTTCCGTCCCACCCCAAGCTATGTAGGCACCTGCTACTTCATTAACAATCAACATAGCAACATTTGGCTCGGGTTCATTTAGAGATGTTCCCTCCAACCCCAAGCTATGTAGGCACCTGTTACTTTATCAATAGTCAACATCACATCACATCAACTCCAGCAGCATCCAGAAATATTTCAGCCATGGCTTCACACTTTAACTCAGAGGCAGAAAGCAAAGGAGGCTTTCCATCTAAACCGAGAGGAATTGGGCAACCAGGCTGCCTGGCTCATAATGGTAACATATAATGAGGAAGGAAACATCTAGTCCTAGGCAACTTATATCAAGAAAGGCAATATCTAAATAATGTATTTAGCTTTTTCTTATTTGGCAACTAACAAGAAAGGAGGCAAGTTCTAAATATGTATTTATAAATCTCTTTAAAAGGTTATCAAGCCTTATGATAATACAACTTAATATTACAGTCTTTTATATTATCTTGTGTGATAGTGTTTGATTCATTAATTATTAGCAGAGTTTATAAGATCCAACTGAGAGGTGAGGCTTAGAGAGTCTCACCTTTGATGAATTGTAAATCAAATTAGGAGTTGTGTTAATGCAAGAAGGGGGAGTAATAGCCTATGCATCTAGGAATTTGAAGAAACATGAGGAGTTGTATGCGACACATGACTTAGAATTGGAAGTGGTGATGCTAGCTATGAAACTTTAGAGAAATTACCTCATTGGGAGAAGCCTTGAGCTAATGACTAATCATGAAAGCCTGAAACATCTTTTCACCCAAAGGGATCTGAATGCTAAACAAAGGCAATGGAGAGTATTCATGAGTGAGTATGATTTCGGAATTTCATACATAAAGGAAAAGGAGAATGTGGTGGCCAATGCAATATGAAGATGACCTCAAATCTTCTTCGTGGTACCCTTAAGGGTCAATTTAAGGGAGTGTGTGCTAAAAGAACTATTTAGAGATGACATCTAAAGGTTACATCAGTGCTCCAAAATGGGAAGCACATAGAACCAAAGCTTGAGGGTTATGTCCTCAAACAATATGGATTGTTGAGATTTAAAGGAAGGATGTATATCCCTGAGGAAGAGAATATACAAAGGACCATTCTCAAGGAGTTCCATAGAGAACTTTACTGTGCACATCTTGGTGCAAAGAAGATGCATGTGGACAGGTAGAAGTTTTTCTTTTGGGCAAGCATGAAGCATGTTGTATTCTATTTTGTTGCTAAGTTTCATAAATGCTAGCAAGTGAAGGCTAACCATCACCACCCAACAATACTCCTACAACAACATGACATTTTTATGTCCAAGTGGGAGGTCATTTCTATGGATTTTGTTGTGAGTTTGTTACTCACATCACAAAGGCACATTCCATCCTAATCATAGTTGATAAGTTGACCAAAAATGCTCATTTCATCCTAGTCAGAGACACTTACGATGCCATCAAAGTGGTACGAGTGTTTATAAGCAAATTTCTCCAGCTACATGGGTTACCCACAGAGATAATTTATGATAGAGATGCCTAATTTACATCTAGGTTTTGGAAAATATGCGGTCAACACTAGGGACTCAATTGAAATTGAGCACTGCATATCATCCAGAAACATATGGGAAGACTGAAAGAGTAAACCATGTTATGGAAGACATGCTTAGAATGTATATTATAGATAACCAAACTCAATGGGAGAAGTACCTACCGTTGGTAGATTTTGCCTACAATAATTTTTATCATAGTTCAATCGAGATGTCTCCTTATCAAACTTTGTATGGGACGTTGTGCAAGACATCGTTGAGCGAGGAATGATTGGAGGATGGAGTAATATTAGGGACTGAATTAATATAAGAAATGGAGTAGGTGATTAAAATTGGACCGACGTTAAAGGAAGCTCAAGATAGAGAGAAGAGTTATGCTAGTGCACATAAGATCAATCAAAGTTATGAGGTGGGGGACCAATTTTTTATTAGTCTCTCACCCAATAAGAGTACCATTTGGTTTGGAAAATGGAGGGACTTATCATCGTAATTTATAGGACACTATAAGATCAAAGAGAAAAATGGACAAGTAGCCTATCATATTGTACTTTCATCCCCCTTGCATAAAACTAATGACGTTTTTCATGTGTCTGTTCTACGACATTATGTTGCTAATGAATCTGACAAAATTAATTGAAGGGAATAACAAGTCTTAGACGTGGAACCATTATGTATGTTGGACCATAGAGTTCGATAGCTTAGACACTAATTGGTGGACCAATTTAAAGTCCAATGGGTCAAATATATCTTAGGGTCTACTATGTGGGAGGATGCAAAGACTTCGGGTCAAGAGCTCTTTTTTACCACATGTAATGCACAATTTTGACATAAGAAACTACTTATAATGAGGCCCTATTTGAATTTTTCATGATGTATTATTTATGAACACTATGTAGCATTGTTGCATTTCAAATTAAAGACAAATCGACTCATTTATATAAAAAAATTAGATGAAATATGTTTGTGTGGTTAATATAGAAGTATGATTTACTTCTAGCATGCTGATGTTAATTTGTTATGCTCTTAACCTGCAAAAAGATACCCAAATACAGAATATGCGAAGAAAGATACCCAGAACATAGAATAGTGAGAGACAACAGCAATTATTTTATTATTCAGAAAGCAATGTTCACTGGCCTCTTCGAGGGGGCAACCTCCAATAGAGCAGAGCTCGATACAAAAATAAGACACAACGCTCCTCCCAGGGAGTCTCTATCCTTTATATATGACTCATACATGCATACCAAGGATCAATACCATGGGTTTTATTAATACCATCTATCTAATACTACGGCCCATTTGCAACTAATTGTGGTCCCGTCATTAATTGCGGGTTAACCACTTACAATTATTAATATGGGCTTTATTGACTCTTGACTATGACTCGATCCCATTACATAAATAAGGGGGTTAGGGTGGGACCCTAACATGCCCTCCCCCTTAAGACTAGCCTTGTCCTCAAGGCTGAAGCTGCGGAAACTGTTGAAGAAGAGTGGTTGGTTCCCAAGTTGCATCTTCCGGAGAGGCGTCTTTCCACTTGACAAGGACTTCCCTAATCATGCGGCCCCGCAGGTGCCTATCTCGTGTGTCTAGGACCTGTTCAGGTTGGAGCCAGATTGACCCTTCTTCATCCAATTCAGGTAGACTGGTTTGAATTCTGCAATTGTTCCCAATCACTTTCTTGAGGCATGAGACATAGAAAACTGGATGGATTTTTGCAGTAGGTGGCAAAGCCAACTTGTAAGCCACTTCTCCAATGCGCTGAAGTACTTGATATGGTCCGTAGAATTTTGGAGATAGTTTCTGACAACCCTTGTCTTTGAGTGATGTTTGCTTATATGGTTGTAGCCTCAAAAATACCTGATCCCCTTCTTGAAATTGGCGCTCTGAGCGATGCTGGTCTACCTGTTGCTTCATGTGGTTTTGAGCTTGATGAAGATTCTCTCTAAGATGGGCGAGGATGGTTGCGTGGTGTTGTAGGAGTTGATCCACTGCTTGTACCTTTGAGCACCCCTTGATATAAGAAGTAGGGGAAGGGGGGAGTTGACCATATACTGCTTCATAGGGAGTCATTTTGGTGGTGGCATGATAGTTGGTGTTATACCACCATTCAGCCAAAGGTAACCACTGTACCCAAAGATGTTGCTTTTCTGAAGTGAAACACCTAAGGTAGGTTTCCAGACATTTTTTGACGGCTTCAGTTTGACCATCTGTTTGCAGATGATAGGAAGTACTGAGTTTTAGTTGAGTGCCTTGTAGCCTGAAGAGTTCCTGCCAAAAATTACTGGTGAAGATCAGGTCGCGATCGGACACAATAAAAGTGGGCATGCCATGCAATTTGAATATCTGATCCATGAAAGATTGAGCAACCAAAGTCGGTGTAAACAGGTGGGGTAGGACGCAGAAATGAGCATACTTCGAAAGTCTGTCCACAACCACCATGATGACTGACTTGTTTCCTGACTTTGGAAGACTTGTAATGAAATCCATAGAAACCTCCATCCAAATTGATTTTGGGATGGGCAACGGTTGTAATGTGCCTAGTGTGTTGACGGTCTCCCCGTTGTGGCGTTGACAGACATCGCATTCTGCTACGAAAGTAAGGATGTCCTTTTTCATGCCTGTCCAAAAAAATGATCTTCTGGTGCGAGCATACATCTTCTGAAAGCTTGAATGTCCTGCAATGGGGGATGAGTGCAATTCTGCCAAAATGCGACTTTTGAGGGTGGATGTTGGTGATATTATGACTCTGTCCCTGTAGCGAAGAATCTCATCCTGCCACGAGTAGCCCTTGGTGGAATTTGGATCTACCTGCAATTGAGAAATGAGTTGGGAGAGCCCGGGATGTGAAAACCATTCCCTGCGAGCCTCTTCAATCCATTCTGGAATGGGGAGGGAAATTGCTAGTAGAGTACTTTCCTCCTCAAATTGGCGAGATAATGCATCTGCTACACTATTGTCTTGCCCTTTCTTGTAAATGATCTCATAATCATATCCCAGCATTTTGGCGAGCCATTTATTTTGTTGTGGGGAGGATAGGCATTGCTCCAAAAAATATTTAAGACTGTGATGGTCTGTGCGGATTTGGAAACGTCGCCCCAATAAGTAAGGTCGCCAGGTCTCTACTGCATGTAAGATGGCCATCATTTCCTTCTCGTAGGTAGATTGGCCCAGATTCTTCCCACTTAGTTGTTGGCTTGTGAAGGCCAAAGGTCGCCCTTCCTGCATTAAGACCGCCCCAATACCTGTACCCGAAGCATCACATTCAATGACAAAATATTTGGTGAAGTCAGGTAGTGCTAAGACTGGAGTGGAACACATGGAATTTTTTAGAGCTGTAAATGCCTGTTGTGCGTCCTCATTCCAGAAGAATGAATTTTTCTTCAGGATTTGAGTGAGGGGCTTCGCTATGCGACCATAGTTGCGGACAAATTTACGATAATAGCCTGTGAGACCCAAAAATCCTCTCAAGCTCTTCAAGGTCTTAGGTTGAGGCCAATCCTGCATTTCCTGGATCTTTTTGGGGTCCACCTTGACACCTTCACGCCCCACAATGTGGCCCAAATACTCAACTTCTTCCATGCCAAACGAACACTTGGACATCTTGACAAATAATTTATGCTTGCGGAGCAGTTGCAAGAGTAGATCTACATGCTGAAGATGTGCGGCCCAAGTGCAACTATAGATGAGGATGTCATTGAAGAAGACAAGGACAAATTTCCTGAGATATGGTTTGAGAATGTGGTTCATAAGGCTCTGAAAAGTAGAGGGGGCATTACAAAGACCGAATGGCATGACCAGGAACTCATAATGGCCTTCATGAGTTCTGAAAGCAGTCTTTGGAATGTCTACTTCCTTCATGCGAATTTGGTGGTAGCCCGAGCAAAGATCTAGCTTAGTGAAGAATTGAGCCCCATTGAGTTCATCCAACAAATCGTCAACCACCGGGATGGGAAATTTATCTTTGACTGTCAACTTATTGAGGGCCGTGAAGTCTGGACACATCCGCCACTCCCCATCTTTCTTGAGCACCATGACCACCGGTGATGAATAAGGACTAATGCTGGGACGAATGACACCTGCTTCCAAAAGTTCCTTGATTATTTTTTCTATTTCATTCTTTTGGGTGAACGAATAACTGTATGGGCGCACATTTGGGGGTTGGGCCCCTGGAACCAAGGTGATACAATGATCATGTTCCCCTCTCTAGGGTGGAAGCTCATGAGGCTTGTCAAAGACCGACAGATGGTTATTTAAAATCTGTTGCATCTCAGGATGAATCGGCAGAGACTTGGTTTCGACTGCCTGGATGGCATTAAATTGAGCTATAACTCCATGATGGCCCTTTTTTAGCAATTTTTCCATCCTATGCGATCTGATGATAGAGGGAGCTCCCGCTTGAAGTCCATGGAGGGTATGTGTGGAGTTGTTCTGCTTAAAACTCATATATAACTCCTGGAAATCCATTGTGATTGGCCCAAGAGTGCGAAGCCATTCAGCACCGAGGACAATGTCGCACCCTCCCATGTGTATGGCAAACATGTGGGTCTTCAACTGATAATCCCCCATTTGAAGTTTGACATTTTCACAGCGGCCTTCACATTTCATTGTGCCCCCATCCGCAATTTGGACTTGGAAGTTAGAAACTGCTCGTACAAAACAATGCACTGCTTCCGCGACTTTTTGATGGATGAAATTATGTGTACTTCCACTATCAATCAAGACTACCATTGGGCGATGTTTAATAAAACCTCTGATTTTGAGAGTTTGAGGTGAAGAAATCCCTGCCAAAGCATGCAGCGAAATAATTGGTTCGTCAGGGACATTGTCCTTTTGGTTGTCCTCTTCCACCGCCTCATGTTCCTCCAGTGGTGGATCTTCCTCCGATGAGTTGTAATCAGTGGCATCAATTTGAAAAAATTTGGGCTCCTTGCATTTATGACCTGGGGAGTATTTTTCATCACAGTAGTAACATAATCCTTGCTTTCTTCTTTCGACCATTTCTGTAGGTGACACCTTTTGAACCTTAAGTGTTTGAGTCGTGCTGTGAGCCTGTGGGGGGCGACCCTTAGCGGTGAAATTTGGGCGATTGTACTGGGCTGCTAACGCACGTTCCACGTTACGAGCTACCTTACAAGCCTCCATCCATGTGGGAGGGTGGTGCAGTAAGACGTGGGCTTTTATGGCTTCTTTAAGACCGTTGATAAAACATTCCGTGTAGAACACATCTGAGAGACCCCTAGTGCGGAAGGCTAAGGCTTCAAAGGCTATAATATATTCATCCACTGTGCCAGTCTGTCAGAGCTTAGTAAGACGAGCCAAAAAAGAAGATTCCTGGTCAAAGCGTTCTGTAAGAGCTTTTTTGAAGGAGTTCCAAGTCCTAAAAGGTCCATTGCAACGTTGATGCCATTCCCACCATTGCCACCTTTCATTGTCCAAGTACATGCTCCCCACCATAAGCTCAGTCTCATTATCTAAGATGTTATTCAGATTGAAATACTGCTCCATTTGTGCTATCCATGCTGCCGGGTGAGAACCATCAAATTTATGCATATCCAACTTGGGAGGTCGCGGACGGGATTGTTGGTGGGGGGCCCCTGAGGCGAAGAGAGTGGCTAGACTCACCCTCACTATGTCCATTGCCAATATATGCCTCTTCATGGGCTTCCTCCTTGCCCGTCGGGATTATGCTATTTAGTCAGTCAAGCTAAATGTGGAGGGATTGCAAGGATTCTTCAAGTTTGTCCATCCTTTCATTGGCCATAGCTTGAGCTCTAGTTTCTACCATGCACCGACCTGATGTTCTTGAAAATTGGGACCGCCTAAAAAAAAAAAAATTCACTAAGAATTAAATGGTACCACCGTGCTCAGCTCGTCATCCTGATTCTAATGGGCTAGATCACCAATAAGTGCCCCGGGAGAGTTTTACTCCTTCCTTATGAATACTGCAGTCGCCAAATCCTCAAAATGTCAATGCGGCCAAAAGTCCTGCGAAAATTATACCCCGGTATAGGAACCCCACACAACTACTCAGATCTGGTGGATCTAAGAGATCTGAATGGCGGATCGGATAGCTCTGGGCGGCGGAACAGACTGCTGTTGCGGATCTGATAGATCTAATAGATCGGAATGGCTGGTCTGCTAACTCGGAACTGCAGGACTGATGTCTGCTACTGCTGCACCTCTTTGTGCGCTGATCTGGCAGAGATGATGCGTGATCCCCAGATAGAAAAGGGAACTATGGTCTCGAGGAGTGTCAGGTGCTACAGATCGCAATATACATAAGGGTCTGATAGTAGTACTCGGCCCAATGTTTCAGGGCTCTAACTAAGGAGGATCAACCGTACCCTTAGCCGTACAACCCGACTACCTTATCGTACGGGCGAGTAATCTCTCCGAGTGCTGTTCTCGGTGTACTGTAGCAGCAAGACGGCCGACGGTTTATCTATGGCGAGGTTGCAAAGGAGCTAAGGGGCTTCCGATATACCTAGAAGGTACTTGGAAGACAGTGCGTACGCGGTTCTGTCTAATGCGCTACTACTCGAAGGGGTACCCATAAGGGTTACAAGGGAATCCAACAAGCGTGACCACCTCTTGTATTTCTTGCATGCATGCCTCCCCAAATCCGCAGGTTTATGCGCTCAACGACAGATCCCGTGGTTTAAAGACGTCAGAACACGTCTCTAGCCAAAAAAAAAATTGCTAAGAAATGGAGATCCCACTGGCCCTGGAAAGTGCTCTGATACCACTTGTTATGCTCTTAACCTGCAAAAAGATACCCAAATACAGAATATGCGAAGAAAGATACCCAGAACATAAAATAGTGAGAGACAACAACAAATATTTTATTATTCAGAAAGAAATGTTCACTGGCCTCTTCGAGGGGGCAACCTCCAATAGAGCAGATCTCGATACAAAAATAAGACACAATGCTCCTCGCAGGGAGTCTCTATCCTTTATATATGACTCATACATGCAATACCAAGGATCAATACCATGGGTTTTATTAATACCATCTCTCTAATACTACGGCCCATTTGCAACTAACCGTGGTCTCGTCATTAATTGCGGGTTAACCACTTATAATTATTAATATGGGCTTTATTGACTCTTCACTATGACTCGATCCCATTACATAAATAAGGGGGTTAGGGTGGGACCCTAAAATAATTGAAATATTCTAGTACGTGGATATTAGGTTTGATAATATGATGATTAGGATTACATGTCTATGTACATATATTGTTATGCATATGCTTGGATGAAAGTTAACTTGAAAGTGGAAGGGGGCTAGGTGATATCCATAGAACCATAGTAGTAGTTGGTTAATATCGAGACATTGAATGATTAATTGTCTGATGTGCATTGTTCTTTTTCATTTTTATTACTTGATATGCAATGTTATGATCTTGGGTAACATGCAAGTTTGCAGGTAACATGGCTACTCGACTAAATATTTTGATGACAAATGCCCTAAAGTAGCATTATAATGTGGTCCATGATAAGGTGTTGACCTACTTTTGTAGGAAGGGTGGAGGTATTTCCCACCATGTAAACTCCAAACCTGGAGTCATGGGAGGTCTATGATGGACATACTCCCCTAGACGTGTGGTGATGACTACAAGTTTCCAGTTGGGGAAGTTAGGTCAATATAGTCGATGTTTCCACCATTTTGGTTCTATCAATGGTTAGGTCGATATAGTTGATTCCATAGTATATTGTAGCATAGTATATATAGAATGAGAGATAAAGTAGGTTAGGGAGGATGGGTGGATATAGTTTAGTTGTGAACCCCAGTTTGGAAATGATTCTTCTTGTGCTTTTCATTAACTATGGTTACTAATTCTTTCTCCCTATTTATTGTGTTTGATTTTCATTTCACTTCTTGACTTCTTGTATCCTCTTAACTCTAACTTCAGGACAAAGATTCCCAAAGGAAGGGTGTATATAATACCCACTCCTTAACCCTTTTATGTTATGATTAGTTATTAGCCTACCTTTTGAAAGATTGATTGTTGGGTAATTTCTTCTTAGCATTATTAGTATACATACGAGATATGCATATGCTACCTACATACCCACATGTCGCATGAATACATTATTATTCTATGGTCTATTATGTTATATGATTGATTAATGATTAAGCTTGTGGTTAATTTTAAATTCGATTAAACTTTTAAGTAAAGCATTATGATTAATTTACTATTAAATTTATTTGGGCCCTCTTGTGATTCTTTGACTTTCATTATATCACTAATTGTTTGATTATTTTATTATGTATTAATTATTATTTGGGGGGGTTGTCTTTCCTTATCATAAAGAGGGGCATTCAAGATGTGACATAAAGGGAAGTAGGTGAAGTTTTTGTGGGGCGAGAGGGGGGCGGGAGGTGGCAAGGATGTTAGTTATGAGACTCAAAAAATGGGTAGGTGAACCATTAATGAGGAAAAATATATTTTGGGGAAAGAGGGGGATAAGTCTTGCGGAAGAGGATGGTGAAAGGAACTTTGGTCATTTTATCATACTAGATTTTGCTGGATTTTGGGAGATGGAAGAGAGGAAGAAACTTAAAATAGTTTGGACACTAAGGGTTCGTACTCTTGGTCGAGATTGAGAGAAGTGTTTGGCACCTGGTGATTTAAATACTTGGTTTGGACACATTATGAATGGTGGTTCTGGACCTGGGCACAAAGGGTTAGGGAACCTGTGGAGGTTCCTTGGAGCTAGGAAGCTTAAAAGGCTATTCTTAGTTGGATGGGTGGTAAATTCAATTGGATGGGCTTTGAAGGTCACGAGAAGGAAAGTGACTTCAAGGAATTCACAAACTCCTAGGTACTCTTCTCGTTGTTGATGTAATCCAAGTTAATTTATGAATAATAAAAAAGTAGATTTACATGCTTGCGATATGAAATTAATGTGATCCGTAAACTGCCATGGATATTCCACTAGATAGTTCGTCACAATAGATCTGATAAAAATTATATTTAAAATCTGAAATTCTACACTATTATAATTTTATTAGATTTTTGGAACTGTAGATTTATTGTTAATAGTGCATCCATGCGAATTAAAATTCTGCAGAAAATAGAGAATGGGAAAATACAAGCTCACACACACTTTTGACACAAGATATGCTCTTGGAAACCCTTTCAGGAGGAAAACCCAACGGGAAGGTGAGGTCACTTCACTCTCTTTCTTTGAATGGAAATATCGCTACAAGTACAAAGAAGTATGGCATGTGGCCTGTGGGCTATTACAATGCACAAACCCTCCCTGTGTGCTCTACCTCTTATCCATCTTGGCTATTTTTTCTCAGTTATGGAACAAATGCACTCGAAAGAATGGAATCCCTTTTCCTCCTAGTGGCCCAGTTATAATACATCGTCATAGCCTCCTAGTGGTTCATTTTGACTACCTTAACTTTTAACCAGAGTTATAATACAAACTATTCTGAAGTCTTGTACATCACAATCATGTGACTAGCCCCTTTTCCATGAATATTGGGGGTTGATGTGGCATCCTCTCAAATTATGGTGGTGAAAATAGGAAGGTCAACTTCTGAGTGGCATAACTTTCACATACAAACTCTGATTGACGTGATTCTTGCGCCATTGGAAATCTCTCTATGTGTAGAATAGCATGATAAGATGTGATGATAAAGTGACAAATATCTACACCCCGAAAAATGCCCTTTGATGCCTCAAAACACCCCCAAAAGGTTTCAAACCCTGTTCTGCCAAACTAGGTCCCGCCAGTAAAAACAGTCCCGTGAGCTTATTCATCCACATTTTCCATTCTAAAAGCATCGAGATAGATGAAAAACAATATAATGATCCAATATGAACCATAATGAAAATGAATAATATTGTTTTAAATGATATATATATATATATATATAACATAACATGACATGGGTACAAAGTAGTTCAAAGTTCTTGATGCCTTGGGGTAGGGATCCTAAAAACATGGACACATGTATTTTATGAAGACTAGATAAAGTAAAAATCAAGTAGTACAAGCTTACTTTTCAGGATGGCTCTCAGATGGGAGCATGTTATAAGGGATAAATAGTAGAACATCATTGTTCCTAGCCCTAATAGAAGATTTCTAGGTCATATTCAACGATTATATAAGAAAAACTCATCTTTATTCACATACAAACTACAATGAAGAGCTCTAAGTATGAATTGATGAAACATATGGTGACAGATTAAGTAGATCCATATATAGTTTGGGAAGATAGACTAGCTCCACTAGGTTCATAAATTTCCAAAATATCAATAGGTATAACATTAGTGAAAGTATAATAATAATATGGCTTCTTAGTAGAGCCCTCAAATGGAATTTGGGTTGTATTTGACTATTTTGAGAAATTTATTAAGGAGGCTAGCCAAATGCAAGTTTAACACAATTTTCATGCTTCTCAACCCCTGAGCTGAAGATTGGTAGAAGTCTTATTTGTTGTTTCCCTACAACCACTTTCATTTATAAAGGAGAACACTTGCCTCAACATTTTAGAGGATCATAAGTGTTACTCGAGAGATATGGAAAATATCAACTATGGCACTAAGACAAATATGATGTTGCATTATGTATTAGGTTTCAATTCAAAGCATTTTTTATCTTGCAAATTAAAGGCACTTCTCTTAGGTATGGACTTCAATACCACTTGTAGCTAAGTACGTAATAAAATAGAGACCCACAAAGTGTCAACATTCATATTAATGGTAGAGGCATCAGTTAGATTGAGAAGTTCAACAATTAATATGCAAGCTTACTATGGAAAAGATTGTATTGGAAGATTTTTCAGATATATTTCTGGTTGATTGTGAAATGGTTGGATTGGGAGAGAAATCATGTTGGGTTGTGTTATATTCTTTCCACGACTAGCCCACGTAGTTAACCGGGGGGTTAGAAGGGGGGCGGAGCCCCCCCTTCATTGCGTCGATTGCGTAGCGAGGGAAGTCACAAGGGGTTTGAGGGGTGCAGGTAACCCCACTTTATGGGGTCCGGGGCAACGCCTTGGAAAATTTTGGTTTTGGACCCTATATTAGGTTGGCCGGACCTACCTATGGTTTTGTGCATGTTTTTCGCACATGGTTTTGGATGCGATGGTTTTCAGTCCATGGTATTGGATGCTTCGGCATGTATAAATATGTATTGTAACATTGAAAGGAACATAATGAAAAATCAAGCTAGTAGTCCCGGTTTTGGGATCCAGGGGAATATCTCTATGTATATGTGTTTTATGTGTTATGCTCTCGCATTGTTTATGTGTTTTAGAATTCGTATGCAGGTAATTTCTGTACGGGGTTAAAACCTACATTTGGTATCACAGCTATTTTGGCTTCAAGGGGACGCCTTTGTGAGGGGTTTCGCTCGGGCATGTGGTAGACCCTGTTCAATGGGAGATCTTCGGGATCGATTCTAGTGGTGAAAGAAGATGGCGAGCAGTGGAAAGATAGAGATCGAGAAATTTAATGGTTAGAGTTTTGAGTTGTGGAAACTAGAGATGGAGGATTTGTTGGTGGATAAAGATCAGTGGATCGCGATAGATCCAGGTACTAAACCAACGAGAGTGTTTGATGAAGAATGGAAGAAGTTGGATCAGAAGGCTAAGAGCACAATAAGATTGTGTGTCTCAGATTCAGTATTGGTGAATGTATCAGGGGAAGCTACAGCGAAGGCTTTGTGGGACAAGTTAGGGACTTTGTACCAATCTAAGTCTCTGGTGAATAAACTGTTCCTACAGAAAAAGTTGTATAACCTGAGGATGAAAGATGGATACTCGGTGACAGAGCATCTGAACGCATTTAATACAGTGGTAAGTCAGTTATTATCTATTGAAATTAAAATTTCAGATGAAGATAAGTGCATCAATTTCTTGTGTTCTCTACTAGATTCGTGGGATAGTCTGGTTATTGCAATAGGTAGCAATGCAACTGCCTTGCAGTTTGATGAAATAGTCTCATCCTTGCTAATGGAGGAGATGAGAAGAAAAAATATGGAGAGCCAGAATGGTGATGCCTTGTCTGTACGAGGACGGTACCAGAACAGAAACAAAAATAAGTCATCGAGTGGGAGATCTAAATCTCCAGGAAAACCTGCAAAAGTAGTGTGCTGGAAATGCGGAAAGGAAGGGCACTACAAAAGGGACTGTAAATCTAAAGCTCCTGACAAAGGAAAGGGATCTGATAATGCTTCTTCTGTAGAGGCAAAAACCACCTCAGATGAAGGTGGGGATGTGTACTTGGCTTCTTCAAGTACACATGTAGATCATGAGGCATGGTTGATTGACTCGGGTGCATCCTTTCACTTCACTCCCCATAGACGGTGGTTCTGCGAGTATGATAAATACGATGGTGGTGATGTCTTCTTAGGGGATGATAGGAAGGCTAGAATCATTGGTCGTGGAAAAGTAAAGTTGAAGTTGCAAGGTGGAAGGGTTAGAACACTTCCAGGTGTTCTGCATATTACTGCATTAGCCAGAAATCTGATTTCTGTAAGCAAGCTGGATGATGCAGGTGTAAAAACAGTGTTTGAGAAGGATACCTGCAAGATGGTTCGAGGAGCACTGGTATTGATGCGGGGAGTTCGGACTGGAACTCTATACAAGCTGCAAGGTAGCATTGTTGTTGATGGATGCAACATCTCTGTGGTTCCTGAAAGTGGAGCAGAAAATCTAGTGGTCTCTAGAGAGAAGACCATGTTGTGGAATCAAAGGATTAGACATATTGGAGAGAAGGTCCTTCGAATACTTCATGGTAAAGGTATGGTAGAAGGTATGAGTAATAGCTCTCTGGATTTTGATTTCTGTGAAAATTGTGTATATGGGAAGTAGAATCGGGTGAGTTTCCTCTCTAGTGGTAAGAGGGCGAAACAGATATTAGAGCTTGTGCACAGTGATGTGTTTGGACCTGTGAAGGTTCCATCACTGGGTAAGTCTGTGTACTATGTATCATTTATAGATGACTTCTCAAGGAATACATGGATATATTTCCTTAAGAAGAAATCTGAATTCTTTGACAGGTTCAAAGAATTTAAGGCTCTGGTGAAAAACCAGACAGAGAAGAAGATAAAGGTGCTGAGGACAGATAACGGTGGAGAGTTTTGCAGTAAGGAATTTGAAGAATTCTGTAAGAAGTGTGGTATAGCATGGCAGAAGACTACTCCATATACACCTCATCAAAATGGAGTTGCCGAAAGAATGAACAAGACGTTGATGGAAAGGGCAAGAAGCATGCTCAGTGGTGCTGGGTTAGGACAAGAATTCTGGGCAGAGGCAGTGGAGACAACATGTTACCTGGTCAACAAATCACCTTCATCAGCGTTAGAGGATAAGACTCCACAAGAGGTATGGACTGGTAAGAAACCCTCTCTTTCAAATCTAAGGGTATTTGGATGTGATGCATATGTACATGTTCCAAAGGAAGTTGGATAGTAAATCTGAAAAGTGCATCTTTATTGGGTATAAGGATGGTTTAAAGGGTTATAAGCTTTGGAACCTAGCAACAAGGATGGTTGTGTACAGCCGAGATGTGGTGTTCAGAGAGGTGAAATATGTTATTAAACATGAAGTCCAACAAAAGGAACCTAAGAAGATGAGTTTGAACTAAAGGAGGAAGAATCAGACTCTATAGCAGAGGAGGAATCAGAAGATGAAGAGCCACAAACTCCGGGTGTAAGATGATAAGTTTGAGAAAAAAGGCAGCCAGAAAGGTATAGTCCATATACTTTTTGTTCAAATTTTGCTTTATCTATTACTGATGATGATCCCAGAACTGTGAAGGAAGCAGTAGATTTAGAGGATGGAAAACTCTGGAAAGAGGCCATGGTTGATGAAATGGCATCTTTGCACAAAAATGAGGCTTGGGATCTGGTGGAGTTGCTGGCTGGAAGGAAACCCATTGGCAGCAAATGGGTGTTCAAGAAGAAGACAAATGCAGAAGGAAAGGTGGAGAAATACAAAGCTCGGTTGGTAGCAAAAGGTTATTCCCAAGTGCCGGAAATTGATTTTGGTGATATTTTTTCTCCTGTTGCCAAGGTAAATTCTATTAGATTACTTTTATCTATTGCTGCCGCTTTTGATTTTGAGGTAGAAAAGATGGATGTGAAGACAACATTTCTTCACAGGGATCTGGAAGAGGAGATCTACATGAAGCAACTTAAAGGCTTTGCAGCGAAGGGTAAGAAAGAACTAGTATGCAAGTTAAAGAAGTCTCTGTATGGGTTAAAACAGTCACCAAGGATGTGGTATCAAAAATTTGATACATTTATACGGGGACTTGGCTTCACCAGAAGCAAATCAGATCACTGTGTGTATTTTAAATTAATTGGTGACCGTATTATTTATCTGATCTTGTATGTGGATGATATGTTGCTGGTTGGAAATGACAAAGAAATTATCCAGGATTTGAAGACCCAATTGTCCTCCAAATTCGACATGAAAGATTTTGGTGCTACAAACTATATTTTGGGCATGGAAATTAAAAGAGATCGGGCAAAGAGGAAGCTCTGGTTAAACCAGAGGAAGTATGTCGAGACAATACTGTAGAGGTTTAATATGCAGGATAGTAAACCGGTGAAGGTTCCTATTCTTGTAGGTGTAAAGTTATCTGCTGAACAGTGTCCCAAGACACAAGAAGAGGAAGAGGATATGTCCCATGTTCCATATGCAAGTGCAGTCGGTAGCCTGATGTATGCAATGGTTTGTACTAGACAAGACATTACACATGTAGTGGGAGTATTGAGCAAGTTTATGTCAAAACCAGGGAAGGAGCATTGGACAGCAATAAAGCGGGTTTTCAGGTATTTGCGTGGCACTAGTGATTACGGTTTGTGCTACCAAGGAAGACCAGGATTGGACAAAGTTTTGGATATCCGTGGGTTTGTTGATGCAGACTGGGCTGGAGATTTGGATCAGAGAAGATCTACAAGTGGGTATGTGTTTAACCTATTTGGAGGTGCATTCAGTTGGATGAGTAAGAAACAATCTATAGTGGCACTATCAACTACAGAGGCAGAATACATGGCAGCCACTCATGCAAGCAAGGAAGTAGTTTGGTTGCAGAGATTGTGTTCAAATATGGGGTTAGTACAGGGAGCTATAAGGATAGACTGTGACAGCCAAAGTGCAATTTTCTTGGCAAAGAACCCTGCATATCATTCAAAGACAAAGCATATTGATGTTCAGTATCACTTTGTGAGGGATATGATAGAAGACAAAAAGGTGTTGCTGGTAAAGGTGGACACTTTGAAGAATACTGCAGATGCATTGACAAAATCTGTGAGCTCTGAGAAGTTCTCTTTGTGTAGAGAAACAATGGGCATTGCAGGGCTAGATAAATGACTAAGCTCTCTTATGGCCCCCTGTGGAAAGAAAACAACAAGTGGGAGAATGTTGGGTTGTGTTATATTCTTTCCACGACTAGCCCACGTAGTTAACTGGGGGGTTAGAAGGAGGGCGGAGCCCCCCCTTCGTTGCGTCGATTGCATAGCGAGGGGAGTCACAGGGGGTTTGATGGGTGCAGGTAACCCCACTTTTTGGTTTTGGACCCTATATTAGGTTGGGTGGACCTACCTATGGTTTTGTGCATGTTTTTCGGACATGGCTTTGGACACGATGGTTTCCGGTCCATGGTTTTGGACACGATGGTTTTCGGTCCATGGTATTGGATGCTTCGACATGTATAAATATGTATTGTAACATTGAAAGGAACATAATGAAAAATCAAGCTGGTAGTCTTGGTTTTGGGATCCAGGGGAAAATCTTTGTGTATATGTGTTTTATGTGTTATGCTCTCGCATTGGTTATGTGTTTTAGAATTCGTATGCAGGTAATTTTTGTATGGAGTTAAAACCTAAAAATCCCTTAAGCATAATTCTAAAATCTTTGAAATTTTGTTAGAGTTCTTTTATCTTGGATTTGGTGCCATGAATGGAAGGCTAATGTCCCTTATTGAGAATATATTTTATGGATGAATTTTCCAATTTCTTGATGATTCATGGGTATCATTTAGGGATGAGCAATAGTTTATGGAGTAAGTGGTCTCTAAGTCTTGCTAATTTATTTGTCGAATTAGATAAGTGCAATTGCACTTATCTAGTGGCAAAGATGCATTGTGTTTGTATTGTTCTTGAATAAATCATATCTTTTAAACTTTAGGAAGAGTTTTAGTGAAGAACCTTCCTTTGAAACTATCTTAGAGCTTGTAAAAGGTAAGACGATGATCTACCAGGGTTAGAAGTAGAAAACTCTAGTCATCACACTTAATCTATTCATACCTTTCTCAAGGTAGACTTGGCTGACCCCACATGCCCAATGAAAAGACACTAGCTTTTAGTACTTGCATCAAAGTTTTGTACCCTAAAAATTACCAAAACCATTTTATTAGATTTACCTTTCATATCACAAATAAAAATTTTAACAATCTTAGCATGAGGGAACCCACTCTCAACTAAAAGAAAATCAACCTTAACAAGAAAAAAATTGGTAAAGTGACAATGGTCGTTTTTTACTCAACTTGCACTTTAGCTTTCGAAATTTATCTCAAAAAAACACAAATTTATGTAATAACAAAATTATTTACTTCTGTAACAAATTAAAAATAAAAATCAGAATTATATATTAATATTTATTTATTAAAACAATTAAATATATATTTATGACATGGAATAAATATATTAAAACAATTAAATATATGCTTATGAGTTGGACTGAATATCTAACTTAAAAATGAACAAAATCCATAACAATTAAAAAAGTATACACGTTGAGAAGGGAGGATCGGTAGAGCCATGGGTGTGGGCCCTGCATCTTTAAAAATCGCTAGTCTAATACCTTACCTACCTCCACAATTATCACAAGTCTTTAAGTATTAAACGTCCATATTTTAGTTTCGAGGTTTAGAAAAACGATAAAGGGATTAATTAAGAAAACCCCGTTGAACAAAATCCATAAGAATATTAAAGGTATACAAATTGAGAAGGGATGATCGGTAGAGCCATGCGTGTGGCCCCTACATCTTTAAAAATCACTTGTCAATATTTTAGTTTCAAGATTTAGAAAAACCATAAAGGGAATAATTAAGAAAACTCCGTAGCAAGGAGTTGCAGTGCTCTATCCTGTTAATGCATTTGTTTGTTTAGGTTTGTTTTGTTTTTGTTTTAATTAATAATGTTGTTTAATTATTATAAGTTTTAGAGTTTTTAATTAGAATATCATATAATAATTTTTGGTTAAATTTTGATTTTTTGTTGTTTAAAATGTGTTGTATATAAAGATTTAACATTTTGAAAATTTCCAAAGTATTAAGATGATAGAGTTCACAATTCAATATTATGATTCCAACACATCTTTGTCAAATTCTTAGAAAAATTCAACCAAAAAATCCAAAATGTTTAACAAGTAGACTACCACCATGTATAGTAAAACATGTAACATCTTTTTTGCTTAGCTAAATTATATTTAGGCTATTCAAAGGACTATATAGCATTACACAAGCAACACTTCAACCATGTTAACCTTATAACATGTGAATGTAGTCTTCTTAATATTTTTGCCGTAGGATTTTTATTTATTTATTTTTGCAGGGGTTGTGTAGATGTTTGACTAACAACCTGACCCCATATGTATAAATTTGCTAGTTGATTTTTAAGTTTTTGTTACAGTGGGTCAAGTTCGTTTCCACTACGTGTCAATTTGATGATTGAATGTTAAGTTTACACTGCAATGAGTCAAGGCTTCTCCCACTGCATGTCGATTTGATAGTTTATTTTTAAGTTTTCGTTGCATTGTGTCAAGTTGTTTTAGGCTAAGATTTTCAAAGTAGTATACTTTTAGCATTTGGTATAATGACTCTTTTATTTAGATATTCATTTTTAGGATTTCTTTCGGTCATGATATTTGGTTTCAAAATATGTTGAAAATTTAATGTTTCTTAGAGTCATGATATTTGGTTTTAATTCCATGGTTGAAAAATGTCGAAATTTTAAGGTTTTTCAAAGTCGTAATGTTTTATCTTTAACCATATTTATTCATAGGGCATAAATATGTAAATATGTATGTAAAAAATTGAAATAAACATATTTGCAAAACTAATAAAATTTCATGCCAACCAAATACTCCAATAGACTTTAAATTCTTATAATGTTTTTGACACATGACATGTACTAGGTGCAACCACATGAAAGCAATGTTTCTTGTACAACACACTACATAATGAAACAATATGGTACAAATTAGAAAAGAGTGAAAATGATTTTATTCACTCCAAATGCGCTTTTCATGATGGATTTAATGTATCTATCAATAATGCATGGTTGAAACTTGAACACACACATAATGTTTTAAATAGTTATTTGTGTTAAATGTTATGTACATGTTATATTTTAAATATTTATGCTATGTTAAATGTTATAGTTATGTTGTACATGTTACACTATGCTATATATATATATATATATATATATACACACACGCTATGTTAAATGTTATAGACATGTTATGTTTTAAATAGTTATGCTATATTAAATGTTATAGTTATGTTGTTTGTGTTATGCTATGTTATGTTATGTTATGTTGTAAGCGATATACATAGTTTAACTATAATATATAGCTATGTGATGTTATAGTTATAATAGTTAAATATATATAATTATAAATTTATATAGTTATGTTATGAACTACAATTACAATTATATATATATATATATATATATATATATGAATGTTAAATAGCGATAGAAATATATTATGTTATAAACAATATATTTAGAACTATAATATATAGCTATGTGATGTTATAATTGATAATAGTTAGATATATATAATTAAATAATTATATATTAGTTATATTATGAACTATAGTTATAGTTATGTTATATGCTATATATATGTTATGTTAAATAGTTATAAAACTATGTTATATTATATTTTATATATAGAACTATAATATATAACTATGTGATATTAGAGTTAAATAATAGTTAAACATAATTATGTTATATTATAGTTATATATTATATATAATTAAGTTATATTTAGTTATATAGTTATATGATCTTACTATGCATTTAATTTTTTATATTTATATTTAATTTTTTAATATATATATATAATATTTTTTAAAATTATGTACATACATAAATAATTTATTCAAAATAAATATAATTTTTTAAAATATTTATACCCTATATTATTATTTAAATAATAATTTAATGTTGTAATCATCATTTTTTTCCCGTAGTCAAAAGTAAATAAAATGATAGACTCATACATTAACAAAAACTAATAATAAAATAAATCTTTATATTTCTCAAACATTAATTAACTATAAACTTTAGATAAATACCATACTTTATATTATAATTTAAAAAGTACAATGTAAATTAATTTTTTATCAACTTCATAAGTATGAATGTCATTTCCTATATTATAATTCAAAATGTATGAAAATTAACTTATCCCAAACCAAGTTTTTAATGGAAAATTAATATTGATATACTTAGAAATGTCATTTCTTATATTATAATTCAAAATTTATGAAAATTAACTTAACCCAAACCAAGTTTTTAATGGAAAATTAATATTGATATACTTGAAACTTATAATGTGAAAAATTAATTAATTTAAATAAATAAATAAAATATTATTATTCAATATTAAACGTGCGTAATCTATATTAAAAAAAATTCTAAATCTCTCTTTTACAATCTAAAGAAAATTGATGGGCTTAATGGGTTGATATTTTTCTCTAATTAAAATAACCACAAATTTTTTATTAACTAAAACTAACCTTCATTTTTCAATTTATCACCATTAGTAAAATCAGATTAAATTTTATAACATTTCTTTCATATTTATAGCATTTTCACTGAATTTTAAAGATTTTCGGTTTATTTTCCGTATCCCCATATACAAGGAAGGATTTCTTTGGGCATTTTATATTTGGTAAAGTATTCTAGGTTTAAAACTAGTGATTCGTTTCTCAGTTTGTTACGAAAAATATATTAGTAATGAAATACATTATATAAAAAAATATTTAGAAAGCATCGCAAATGAAACTCTCAGTGCTTGACCCTGAAAAAATATGTTTTATCTTTATTGTTTTTATCTAAATGTATTAAATATTTATATCATGTATTATTATTTACATAATAATTTATAGGTGTAATTTTTTTTTAATTTATTTTATATTTTAATATTAAAAAATAAAATATATAGTTTATAAGGTTTTTGATAAACGAGGATCTTAAAACACTTTTTAATGTGATATATATATATATATATATATATATATATATATATATATATATAATTAATTATGTATATAAATTATTTATATTTTTTTTCTTTTCATTAGAAATGTTTTCTTTAATTTTTTTCCCTAACACTATATCACTTTAATTAATATGTCAAACAAATTATTGCTAGAGTCCTGCCTTGGCAAGGAATAATAACAAAGTAATGTTCTCTATATTTCTCAAATAGTGGTTAACTATAACTTTGGATGAATGCCATACCATATATTATAATTAAGAAAGTGCAATGTAAGTTAAATTTATGTTATGGGTCATAACATGTAGTTGGGTTACACTTTTTGGCAAAAGAGGGTGTGTTTAGTTAAATAAAAACAGGGCTCAATTGAGCAGTTTAAGTGCTCAATCTAGCAATTTAAGTGCTCGATCAAGTCATTTTTAAGCTCTCGATAATTGCTCAATCGAGTCATTTTTAAGCTCATCTAGCAATTTAAGTGCTCGATGTAGTCGTTTTTAAGCTCTCGATAATTGCTCGATCGAGTCATTTTTAAGCTCTTTTTAAGCTCTTGATCGAGCTTCTCGAGTGCTAAAAAATAGCTCGATCAAGCTATAGGGCTAAATCGAGCTACATGGCTCCATTGAGCTTTAGAGATTGATTGAGCTATAGGGCTTATTTTGTATTAAAATGGGCACCTAGAGCTATAACTTTAATCTAATTATTAGTAATTTTTAAGTGGATAGTAGAGATTTAACTTTTATAGTATATTCTAGAATATTTTTAGTAGTATATTCAAATCAAAGATTGAGATCTATTTTCAAAGTAGTCATGCTATTTTTTCCTTTTTAATTAAATTCATTAAATAAAATAATATGACATTATGAAATGAGTTATTGTTTTCTGGGCATGTGGTATTGATAAGTCATGGTATGGGCCCATGGTATTGTAATAAAGCCTATTTACAAATTAAGAATCTCCATGTAAATGATGATGATTCTTATGATTTTTTTTTAGCAATTTAACATATATGATGGAGTAAGTATTTTGATACTTATTTGCTTTTGACTACCCAATCTCTCTCTCTCTCTCTCTATATATATATATAACTAATTTGTAATAATCACATTGGTTAATATTTGGAGGGTCTTAGAAGTTGACAGTTATTGTGGAGGGATGGGATATGTTATTATCAATTATTTCTCGAGCTCTCATTTATGCAATAACAACTTTGGGTTTCTTATTCCTTTCCTTCAACTTTTTTTGGTTATTTTATTTGGTCAGTATGTGACAGAGAGTTAGATTTGGACTATGTGCTGATGGGATATGTTATTATCAATTCTCTCTCGAGCTCTCATCTCTGCAATAGTAACTTTGGGTTTCTTGTTCCTCTCCAACTTTTTCTTGTTCCTCTCCAACTTTTTTTGGTTATTTTATTTGGTTAATATGTGACAGACAATTAGATTTGGCCTATGTGCTTTGTAAATTAGATGTAGTTGGGAATTTTGGCATTTTATTGGGGAATTTTAGTATTTTATAGCAATATTACAGTTGTAGGCTTATTTCAACTATTTATTATCTTGCTTATTTTTCTAGTTCAATTTTCATTGATTTTTACATGATTTAATGGAGGCAATCTCTCTAATTCAGTATTTTCTATATTGCAAACCCAGTGCACCTTGATAAGCCAGACTCAGGTTAGTGTGGAACAAATGGCATTAATTTCACTTAATTTTTCTACGTACATTTTGTGTTGAATTTGGTCTCAACTATTTCTAAAGTTAAAGTTATCAAAATTTATGTAGAGGATTTGAATATCTTTACAATATTCTAAATTTACGATTTTTTCTTGTTAAAGTTAACAAATCACATAGAACTTTAATAAAATAGGGCTATAGCCTGAAATGCCCTTAATAAATGTTTCTCATGGGCAACAAACATTCAACAAAAGCACCAAAAAACTATTGAGCAATTTTTTAATTGGAAAACATTCATTTTGCATCATTATTAGTAATTACAAAAAAAACAAAACTATAATAATGAATTTGTTATTAACGATTATTAATTTACATTTCCATAAGATTATATTGCCTTAATACTTGTTTAAAAATAAAAATTTCAATCTTTATAATTTAAATTCTTATATGTAATTAAACTATATTTTATTTATAATATAAATTATTATATGGGATTAAACTACATTTTATTTCTATATTACATTGAGGATGAAAATTTATAATTAAATATTTATATTTATATATTGAAATAATTAAATAGAATAAAATAATTTCAATATTATTCTCTATATATAACCAACTTAAAAATGACCAAAATCCATAAAAATGGAAGTTAAAAAGTATTCAAAATGAGAAGGGATGATCGATAGATCCATGTGTGCACGTCCTCCATCTTCCAAAAACACCAGCCTAATGCCTTACCTACCTCTACAATTGTCACAAGACTTTTAAATACTTAAAGTCAATATTTAGTTTCAAGAATCAAAGAGAAAAATCTATATAGAGAATAATTAAGAGAACCTCAGATTTAAAATAATAGGATAAAATGAGAACACGGAGGATGGAATTTTAATAATGTAAAGGTCAACGAAACATTTATAGCCAATATCGGCGTGGTGGATAAGACTACCGCGGATAATTCGGACCACTTGACGGCCATCTCCAGCACACGCTAATTTGACGGTCTTCATTATCTCCTGCCCGTAAGTCTTTGTTGACAAATTTGGATCTAATGGTCGATTGCTCCGCTGTGACTCGCCACGGGCATCAGATTTCTGGTGATCTATTATCAATTGCTCTAAATCTATCATATCGCTAAGGGAAAATCTGCTCCTTGGAACATCTATTCCTCAAATTAAATTGACGTCTTGGTGACCGTCAAATTTTACAGTATAATATTTTTATTTTAATCAAGACATATCTGTTTATTTATCTGTCATGCGCTAAGTTTGCATGGAATTTTGATTTTTTTTTCAATGATGTAAAAATTATTATAACTTAGTCATTAAATTAGTGGTGGGGATAATCATTATTGGTTATGGGTAGAGTCCGCCCAAAACATTGGACAACTTTAGATCTACACAGTGTAAATCCAAAAATGACATTCAACATACTATCCCTGAAATTATGCGAGCTAAACTAGAACAGATTATTTCTCTAATCAAATATAGGGAGTAGCGGTTTTCTCGAAAATTGCTCTGTGATTAGGATATCACCAATTAAGGATTAAGGATGGTGGCATTCCTAAAACTACCTTTTGAACTCGATTTGGGCACTATGAGTTCTTGACCAATGCATCGACAATGTTCATGAGCTTCATGGATGACATATTCTGGAATTATTTTGACCACTTTGCGTAGGTTTTTATGGATGACATTCTCATATTTTCCAAGAATGAAAAGGAACATGGAGAGCACTTGTGGATTATGTTGAAATGCTTAAGGGAAAACAAGTTTCATGAAAAATTGTCAAATGTTCTTTCTTTCAAAAGAAGATTCAATATCTTGGCCACATCATTTTAGGAGAAGGGATTTTGGTGGACCAGGAAAAGGTGAAGGCCATAAAGGATTGACCAATACCGAAAAATGCACATTAGGTATGAAGCTTCATGGGGCTAGCATGTTATTATCAGAGATTTGTGGAAGGGTTTTCGAAGAATGCAAAACCCATCACCACATTACAATGCAAAAGGGTTAGGTACAAATGGACGGCTGAATGCAACACTACATTCATTGAGTTGAAGAGATCACTAACCAGTGCACTGATCCTTCGAATGTTTGACATGGAGAAGGACTTCAGAGTTTGCATGGATGCATCGAAGTAAGGATTAGGAGTTGTGCTAATGCAAGAAGGGGGAGTAATAGCCTATGCATATAGGAAAGAAGA
The DNA here is from genome assembly GCA_031772625.1 of Pinus tabuliformis. Taxonomy (NCBI): domain Eukaryota; kingdom Viridiplantae; phylum Streptophyta; class Pinopsida; order Pinales; family Pinaceae; genus Pinus; species Pinus tabuliformis. Next base: position 882,990,610 of record CM062808.1, on the reverse strand, counting down.
AACATGACTTAGATTTGGCAACGATGATGCTGATATTGAAACTTTAGAGAAATTACCTCCTTAGGAGAATCCTTGAGCTAATGACTAATCATGAGAGCCTGAAACTCTTTTCACCCAAAGGGATCTGAATGCTAAACAAAGGCAATGGAGAGAATTCATGAGTGAGAGAGATTTTGGAATTTCGTACATCAAGGAAAAGAGGAATGTGGTGGCTAATGCACTATGCAAATGACCTCAGATCTTCTTCGTGGTACCCTTAAGGGTCAATATAAGGGAGCGTGTGGTAAAAGAACTCTTTAGAGATGGTATCTAAAGGTTACATCAGTGCTCCATAATTGGAAGCAAATATTTGAGGGTTATGTTCTTGAACCAAATGGATTGTTTGGATTTCAAGGAAGGGTGTATATCCCTGAGGAAGAGAATATAAAAAGGACCATTCTCAAGGAGTTCCATAGAGCACTTTACTGTGCACATCTTAGTGCGAAGAAGATGCATGTGGACATTTAGAAGTTTTTCTTTTGGGCAGGCATGAAGCATGATGTAGTCTAGCTTGTTGCTAAGTTTCGTAATTGTTAGCAACTGAAGGCTAACCATCACCACCCAACATGACTCCTACAACAACATGGAATTTCTATGTCAAAGTTGGAGGTCATCTATATGGATTTTGTTGCAGGTTTCCTTCTCACATCACAAAGGCACATTCCATCCTAGTCATAGTTGATAAGTTGACCAAAAGTGCTCATTTCATCCTAGTTAGAGACACTTATGATGTCAATAATGTGGTACGAGTGTTTATAAGCAAAGTTCTCCAACTACATGGGTTACCCACAAAGATAATTTATGATAAAGACTCCTAATTTACATCTAGGTTTTGGAAAGTATGCACTCAACACTATGGACTCAATTTAACTCGAGCACTACATATCATCCGGAAACAAATGGGAACACTGAAAGAGTAAATCATATTATGGAAGACATGCTTAGAATTTATGTTATGGATAACCAAACTCAATGGGAGAAGTACCTACCACTGGTAGAGTTCGCCTACAATAACATTTATCATAGTTCAATCGAGATGCCTCCTTATCAAACTCTTTATGGGAGATTGTGCAGGACATCGTTGAGTTAGGAATGATTGGAGGATAGAGTAATAATAGGGCCTGAATTAATACAAGAAATGTGGTAGGTGATTCAAATCGGACAAAGGTTAAAGGAAGCCCAAGATAGAGAGAAGAGTTATGCTAGTGCACATAGGACCAATCGAAGTTGTGAGGTGGGGGATCAAGCTTTTATCATATCTCACCCAAGAAGAGTATCATTTGGTTTGGAAAATGGATGGAATTGTCACCTTAATTGATAGGACATTTTAAGATCAAAGAGAAAAATGGGTGAGTAGCCTATTGTCTTGTACTTCCATCCCCCTTGCATAAAACTAATTATTTTTTTCACGTGTCTATTATGCGACATTATGTTGCTAATGAATCTTACAAAATTAATTGGAGGGAATAGCAAGTCTTAGACTTGGAACTGTTATGGTCGAACCATTATGTATATTGGGACTTTTGACAACTTAGACACTATTTGGTGGACCAGTTTAAAGTCCAATGGGACAAATATAGCTCAGGGTCTATTATGTGGGAGGATGCAAAGACTTCACATCGAGAGCTTTTTTTTACCACATGTAATGCCCCACTTTGACATAAGAAACTACTTATAATGAGGCCCTATTTGAATTTTTCATGATGTATTATTTATGAGCACTATGTAGTATTGTTGCATTTCAAATTATGGACAAATGGAATCGTTCATATTAAAAAAATAGATGAAATATGTTTATGTTGTTAATATAGAAGTATGATTTACTTCCAACATGTTGAAGTTAATTGAAAGATTCTAGTACATGGATACTAGGTCCGATAATATGATGATTAGGATTACATATCTATATACATATATTGTTATGCATATGCTTGGATGAAAGTTAACTTGCAAAATGGAAGGGAACTAGGTGATATCCATAGAACCATACTAGTAACTAGTTAATATCGAGACATTGAATGAGTAATTGTATGTTGTACATTGTTCTTTTGCATTTGTATTACTTGATATGCACTATTATCATCTTGGTTAAGATGTAAGTTTGCAGGTAACATCATTATTTGGGAGGTCTATGATGGACGTGCTCCCCTAGACGTGTGGTGATGACTATTAGTTTCCTGTTGGGGAAGTTAGGTCGATATAGTCGATGCTTCCACCATTTTGGTTCTATCAATGGTTAGGTTGATAGTCAATGCCATAGTATATTGTAGCAGAGCACAAATATGATGAGAGCGGAAGTAGGCTAGGGAGGACGGGTGGATATAGTTTAGTTGTGAACCTCAGGTTGGAAATGAATCTTCTTGTGCTTTTCCTTAACTATGGTTACTACTTCTTTCTCCTTGTTTATTGTGTCTGATTGTCATTTTACTTCTTGACTACTTGTACCCTCTTAACTCCAACTTTAGGACAAATATTCCCAAAGGAAGGGTGTATATAATGGCCACTCCCTAACCCTTTTATGCTATGATTAGTTATTAGCCTACCTTTTGAAAGATTGATTGTTGGGTAATTTATTCTTAGTATTATTAGTATGCACATGAGATATGTGTATGCTACCTATATACTCACATCTCACATGAATACATTATTATTCTAGGGTCTATTATGTTATATGATTGATTAATGATTAAGATTATGGTTAATTCTAAATTTGATTAGACTTTTAAGTATAACATTATGATTAATTTAATGCTAAATTGATTTAGGCCCTCTTGTGACTCTTTGACTTTCATTATATCACTAATTGTTTGATTATTTATTATGTATTAATTATTATTAAGGGGGTTGTCTTTCCTTATCATAAAGGAGGGGGGATTCAACACCTAAGATAAAGGTAAGTAGTTGAAGCGTTTGTGGGCTAAGGGGGGAGGGAGGTGGCAAGGATGTTAGTTATAAGACTTTAAAAATGGGTAGGTGAACCATTAATGAGGAAAAATATATGGGTAGGTGAACCATTAATGAGGAAAAATATATGGGTAGGTGAACCATTCATGAGGAAAAATATATTTTGGGGAAGTGGGGGATAAGTCTTGGGGAAGATGATGGTGAAAGGAACTTTGGTCATTTTGTCATACTAGATTTTGTTGGATTTTGGGGGAGGGAAGAGAGGAAGAAATTTGAAAGAGTTTAGGCACTAAGGGTTTTTACTCTTGGTGGAGATTGAGAGAAGTGTTGGGCACCTAGTGATTTAAATACTTGGTTTGGACACACTACAGATGGTGGTTTTGGACATAGGCATGAAGGGTCGGGGAACTTGTGGAGGTTCCTTGGGGCTAGGAAGATGAAAAGGCTATTGTTAGTTGGTTGGGTGGTAAATTTAGTTGGGTGGGCTTTGAAGGTCAAGAGAAGGAAAGTTCCTTTAAGGAATTCACAAACTCCTGGGTACTCTTCTCATTGTTGATGTTATCCAAGTTAATTTAAGAATAATAAAAAAGTAGATTTACATGCTTGTGATATTGATGAAAAGAGAAATTGCGCTAAGGCAATATCCCTTTCATTTCCAAAATATCGATCGTGGACCTATGGGTTATGGGCCCATGTTTCTATCGGAAGCGTTAATTGGCGCTTTTGCCTTAAAAACCGGGACAACAACAGTCAACGCAAATACACAGAAATACATGGAAAACTGACCATGAATGCCTAAGGCCAGATCTCAAATAGAATATATCCGCATCTATAAACTTCTTCGGCCCGCTTTTTCCCAAGCCTTTCCATTGTTCTTCAATCTCCGTCGTTGATCAGCTTCACGATCCAATGGTCGACGCTTCATCGCATTCTCGGCTCATCGCACATCACAGTTTTCGCAATCCGCCAGCACTTGATTCCTGCAAAATGCAAGAGTTAACCTCCACCATTCGATCAACCCTTTGATCTGACGGTCCATAGTCCATCACAACATCGCAAATCTCGGCTCATCGCAATATCGCAAATCTGGGTTTATCGCAAACCCAAACTCTTTTACCGAATGTGATTTGCGATTAAATCTCCGCCGTCAATCTGGTTCTTGATCCGATGGTTGTCGCAACATCGCACGAGAAACTTGCATGACGTTTAGCCACCCTTTCGAAGCCGATAGGACTTTAGATTGTGATTTATAATTTTTCGGGTCCAGTTTCTGGATTAACTTCTGCGCCTATTCCAACCCGATATCCGTCTGATCGTCCAACCAACGAATAGTTCGATCATCCCCAGATCTCAACTGGATTATATTCCAGTTCAAGCATCCATCGAGTCCATCTTTTGAAAAACCATTTACAGCCCTTAGGCCGCCCGATGAACCACTTTCCTGTTGCAAAACCGCTTTCAATGATCCGACAACTCTTCTTCTGCACTTCTTCGCATATGATGGAATCTGCATCAACACTTAATTAACACTGCCATTTCTACTCGACACTTCACACAACAATTGACTTGTTTAACTTTGGATCCCCATCGATCCTCACTGTGATCGATGGTTGGTCAATAAACCTGTAACACGGAAATTAACTCAACAACGCATATATACACAGATACACAGAATTCGCACACACACGTGTATTTATATTATACAGAACTTGATTATATTCTAAGACATTTCAACCTTAGTCGCACTTTCCCCTCTCGACTACATTGAATCCGCACCTTGTTACACAAATCTCTATCTATCGCTCTATCTATCTCCCCTCTTGACACAGACTCTCTTATATAAGAAGTTACAAAAGGGAGGGATCGTTTACAATCCATGAATTTCTCCTACAATCTCTCAACAAACCTCTAAATCTCTCTATATGCATACATGGCAGATTAAATTACATTAAATAATTCTTCTAAAGACTTTATCCACTCCATCATTTTAGCCCTGTTTTAACAGAATTTGGCTCTTGGTTTGCATGTTTGTCCACGTCTCCTCCTTCTCAGCTTTGACTTTGACTTTTGATTAAGGGTGTTCGGATGCTCCTGCATCAGATATGCTATTAATGTGATCCATAAATTGTTGTGGATATTCCATTGGACAGTTCGTCATAATCGATCTGATAAAATTTATATTTAAGATATGAAATTCTACACTATTAAATATTTATTAGATTTTTGGATTTGTTGATTTATTGTTAATAGTGAATGCATGCGAATTTAAATTATGCAGAAAATATATAATGGAAAAATAAAATCTCACACACACATTTGACACAAGGTATGCTCTAGGAAACCCTTTCAGCAGAAAAACCCAATTGGAAGGTGAGGTTGCTTTGCTCTCTTTCTCTGAATGGAAATATGGTTGCAAGTACAAAGAAGTATGCCTTGTGGCTTATGGGATGCTACAATGCAAAAATACTCCCTGTGTGCTCTACCTCCTATCCCTCTTGGCTATTTTTTCTCAGCTATGGAAAAAATGCACTCAAAAGAATGGAATCCCTTTTCCTCCTGGTGGCCCAGTTATAATACAACTTGATAGCCTCCTAGTGGTTAGGTTTGACTACCTTAAATCTTAACCAAAGTTACAATATAGACTCTTTTAGAGTATTCTACATCATAATCATGTGACTAGCCCATTTTCCATGAATATTGGGGACTGATATGGCATCCTCTCGAATTATGGTGGTGAGAATAGGAAAGTTAACTTCTAAGTGGCATAACTTTCACATATGGACTCTGATTGATGTGATTCTTGCACTGTTGGAAAGGTATCTAAGTGTAGAAAAACATGTAAAGGTGTGGTGCTAAAGAGCCAAAGTTTTACCCCCTAAAAAACATTTTTTGATACCTCAAAACTCTCATGGAAGGTTTTAGACCTTGTTTTGCTAAACTAGGTCCTGCCGGTAAAAATGGTCCTATGTGATGATTCCTCCACTTTTTCCACTTTTTTTTTTGTATTATAAAACATAACATGGGTACAAAATATTTCAAAATTCTTGATGCCTTAGGGTAGGCATCACAAAAAACATGGACACATGTATTTTATGAAGACTAGACAAAGTGAAAATCAAGTAGTACAAGCTTGTTTTCCAGGATGACTCTTAAATGGGAGCATGTTATAAAGGATAAATAGTAGAAAATCATGGTCAACAACCCTAATAGAATATTTCTAGGTCATATTCAACAATTATATAAGCAATAATAATCTTTATTCACATACAAACTATAATGAAGAGCTTTGAGTATGCATTGATGAAAACTATGGTGACAAATTTGAGTGCATCCATATATAGTTTGGGAAGATACTTTAGCTCCACTAGGCTAATGAATTTCAAAAATATCACTAGGTATAACATTAGTAAAAGTATAATAATAATATGGCTTCTTTGTAGAGCCCTCAAATGGAACTTGGGTTGAATTTGACTCTTTTGAGCAAATTATTAAGGAGGCTAGCCAAATGCAAGTTTAGCACAATTTTCATGCTTATCAACACCTTAGTTGAAGAATTATTAAAAGTCTTATTTGTTGTTTCCTTAAAACCACTTTCATTTATAAGGGAGAACACGTGCCTCAACATTTTAGAGGATCATGAGTGTTACTCGAGAGATATAGAAATTATTAACTACGTGATATTCCCGCTTAGCAATATTGCTAAGGGATTTATCAATCTTACCTAATTTTGTCTTATTTCATGTTTGCACTTAGAAGATGTGGGCTTGGAGGTCCCACATGATTTTTTGGATTAAGTGGGGGCCCAGACATTAGGAATGAAGGCAAATATTGCGGCTCTAGTGGAGCATGGGGGCCACGCCATGGAGAATTGTAATGCACATGTGGAGTACGCTCTCATTGGAGTGAAGTTGGTGGCAGAAAGTTGATCTAGGCCCACATGGGCATATTGGAGGCTCTTTGATAAATAGAGAAAGAGGCACTCATTTTGGTCATTCATTCATCTATTTAGAAATATTTTCTTTGACATAGCATGCTTGAGCTAAAGCAAAGTCTGCAAGTGTTCTTTAGCACACGAGTGTCTCCGAGCAAAGATCTCAACCCTTGCTTTGGTGGACTTCGAGTGCTAACCCAAGGAGGGAGTTTCATTCAGTTTCGAGTGTTCTAGCAGTGGGAGTGCGAGTTTGTGGGGAGGAGACACTAGCAGCCACGCAGGGACTGCACAGTGCTTGGAGGAGGCACACTTGGGAGTTGCAGAGTGAAGGGAATTTGGGCCTGAGATTGTGAGGAGGAGTTTGGGAGAGCCCTTGCTTGGAGTTTGCAACTATTTTGCGGATTTTTTTAGTACTTTGGAGAAGAAGCAAACACAAGATCTGTTGCAAGTTACATCTTATGCTTGTGGAGGAGGGGACGAGCATTTGGGGTCAATTTTGGAGGTTCAAAACTAGGACAAACCATTTCTGGGTTTTTTTGGATTTTGACAAGGACCTCATAAATAATTTGGTAGGATTTCCTGGGCAGATTTGAGGGGCTAAACAGGGTTCCAATTCAGCCAGCAACTAGAGGAAATATGGGAAATTTGGGCCGAAATTCCGAGGTCAACATTTGGTCAATTCCTTCATGGGTTTTTGTGGGCTATTGGTGGAGAGCCTGGGATTGAATTCCCAGAATTTTCAGAGCACTGAAGGAGGCCCTAACAACCATTCTACACAACCAACAACACTTTATGAGTATTTCAGCACAAAGCCAAGGAGAATCAGCTAGCAAACTTGGAGGAGATATCATATTTGTCACTTGGGCTTAGCTAGCTTGCCTAGGGAAATCCCACATGCATACTTTCCAAGCACCTATTGTACTTCATGATTTATTAATAAAGTGGCTAAGCATCGTAGTTTTTGGCTTTAAAATGGTGTTCTGATGGTTTGACTAATTTTCTGTGTGTTTTTGTTGTGTTTGCTTTGTGTATCATTGTAAATTTCCATTAGGAATATTATAGTGGTATCAGAGCATGATTTTGTCCAGTTGCGGGTCTAAATCACACAAATTCTCAAGTGTTATGGTGGACTAGAATTTCAGAGGCTAAAACACTAGTCCCATATTATTCTCCAAATTGAGCTTATGCCCAAAAATGTCCCATCAATAGGAATTTGAAAATGTTACTAGGAGAATCAAGAGATTGGCAGGGCTTCTTGAAGAGTGGTTGTCAGCAAAGGCAGTAAGAAGAAATAGTAGTTATCGATCCACAGATGAAGGAAATAAGAGGATCATGATTGTTGAACGAAACGCTAGTAGAAATACTGTAGAGATGAAGATGGGAGGCGAAGGGAGTGACGAGATGAGAGAGAACATACCCCTGGAGGAGGGAGTTCACTTAAATACATTCCAGCAGGTTGAGCATGAGGCTAATGCCACGCAGGAGGAGAACAAGATACATCTAGTGTGATGCAAGAGCCACCCCTATTGGAGTTTCCTTTGGTAGCCCCAGTAGACAGATTGGAGGAGGCAGTTAAGCACACATCCATTGATGAGGTATCCATTGATGGGGCATCCCAGCTTATGATAGAGCTTCAGAAGGGCAGCCACCTACAGTTGGCTAATGAGCATGTCTTACATGTTGGGTTGTCTATGGAGGAGTAGTTGGAGGTTCATGTCAAGCCCATGATGGAGGAGGATTTGAAGCCATCCTTTGGGCTAGCCTTTGATGAGGGGAAACATAGAGACCACACATTGGTATTCCAACACAGTTCACTTCAAAGGCGCACTAACAGGATATACAATGTTATCAACCCACCCCTACGCATTGGATTGAGAGAGGCAGAGTTGTCTAGACATACCAGAGGGGATGACCGGTTAACAACACTATCGAGTCACCTTTTCCAATTGGAGATAGGGAGACGAAGCTACCTAGTCAGATCTCGTGTGTTGACCTAGATAGTGGGATGAGACAATCACATTTGCACAAGGTGCAACATCTACATGTCGAGTTTTTTCTATGTGCGGGAGTTCGTGCATTCAATCCCTCTCTTGGGGTTGGATGGCAAGATATTTTGAGTTGGTATCCTATGGAGTGGGCTATGGATATGGTGGTGGACCTGGGTGTATCTCAGCAGGATATTCCAGGCATTGGGGATACCGGAAGCCCAGACTGGCATTGGGATCCGAGCGGGACTACCTATCATTTCCCAGGTATGTCGATTGGCTACAACCTAGATGGTACAATTGACCTAGCAGTTGAGCGTACACATTTGCTAGGGGAGTCTCGATTAGCACTAGTGGCCAACTAGTTTATGGACAGACTCCTTTGGTTGTCTTGGCATGACATCTGTACACAGGATCACTAGTTGATCAACATACTCTGGCAGGAGTTTATCAGAGGAGGTGGCATTGGTAGGCCACTAGACAGTGCCTTGTATGGAGCTTGGGACTCTTCACTTTTGTGGGGCATAGAGGATGCAGAGGAGTAGAGCAGTGGTGGAATCACTGGTAACACATAGGGAAATTCACTTCTCAGATCCCTCAGGGAGAGAAGATCCATTCATCGACAAGTATAGTGATGCGATGGTGAAGGTGATGATACCGATCATGTGTGGCCCGACACGTAGAGACCGATGGACATGGAGATGCATGGTGGTGTACAAAGACAGGTCTTCGCCTAGTTTATCAATAGATTCGAGACACAGAGAGGGGCACCCATAGGGTTATTCTTCGATACCCCAACAGATTCTTGATCCTACCCTTGGGGACCTCCCCACCTATGACTCTCCATTTGAGACGTTTGGTGGAGGCACAGGTTGACGGATCTAGGCTTAGGGATGACTTGGTTTATTGTCGAGGTAGCATAGGTTCCATTCCTGGGCTCACACAGGGGGAGTTGATTGCAAGGGAATTGCATGATGCACTTCGGGCGAGACAGTCTGAGGTGTCACAGGAGATTGAGGGACAGTGGATGGAATACTTCGTCTATATGAGGGCACCAATACTCTGAGCAATATCTAGATGTATCATCAGGAGTTGGGATAAGGGACTTCATTGTGTGGTTTGGTGGGAGCATGGCAGGTTGGCTTGCGTGGGACAGACTCTTGATACCTGGTTGGGGGATCCAGGGATCTAGTTGGTGGGTGGATCACTCCCCTTAGTGATGAGCAGGGTCATGATAGAGGGTGATTTAGTTCACCTAGGGATTGACACATGGGGGATCACTGATACCTCCATTACATGGGAAGGCAGACTTATCCTGTTGTTGCTCAAGGTTGATATTGGTAGTAGAGGTATAGATATCGGCATCATGGAGATGCCCACACAGGGTGAGCTTGGCTCTCACAAATTTTTCTCCATTAGGCCTTAGGAGAGGAGGATACAATCCGCACATAATGGGAAATATGAGCATGTTGCACATTCAGTTATGCAGTTTACTTTTGTGATCAACACAGGATCTCAACCTCTCAAGGCTTGGAAGTTCATCCACATTTAGGGACGTGATAGTTTCTACAGGGGAAGATCATATCGGTCTTCCATTGGGTTTCAGTTGCACGAAGAGTAGTTTTCCCACTGGAGATTCGTTGATGATTTGGGGCATTGCGCTAGTATGGCAGGATGATTAACACATATGGGTTTTGGTGGTAATTGGCACTACTCCATGGCAGACACTAAGAATTGGAAACAATGGGCCTCCAATATGGTTGTGGGATCGAGGGATCCATTGGGTTAGAGGACTACTTTTTTTTGGGAGGATCATGGGGATGACAGAGGCAAGATCACATCCTCCTTCGGATGACAGGTTAGAGACCATCAGGATGCTCACTACAGGTTGAGGAAGGCCCTTCTCACTATTATTTTGACAAGAGTATGAGCATGCATCAGTATATGGTAACCTTGGTAGGGTGCCCTGGTAGGATAAACCTACACGCAGTGGAGTTTTCTCGTATTGGGTGTATAGAGGAGGTTTACCAGAGTAGGTGACTTTGCAGGAGCATAAGTGGGTTGCAGTTATGACCAGGTCGGGGCAACATCCACTTGATGGACTAACTTTGAGATTAGTTTGGGAATCGGGATCTACAGGGCTGAGCAGTTGGGTTACAGATTGGGGAGAGTGGGTTCCCACAGGGGGAGGTCACCTAGATCTACCATTGGGACTCCTTTATGACAGGTCAGCACAGGGATCAGGAGTGGCTCAGTGGCATAATTGGGACCCTAGTATTGCTCGCAGTGGTAATTGGGTCAGCATGGAGAGAGTGCTTGTTCGGGATTTGCTTGAGGACAAGCAACATTTTGGCAGGGAGGACTGTGATATTCCTGCTTAGCAATATTGCTAAGGGAAATATCAATCTTGCCCAATTTTGTCTTATTTCATGTTTGCACTTAGAAGATGTGGGTTTAGGGGTCCCACATGAATTTTTCGATTAAGTGGGGGCCCAAGCATTAGGAAGGAAGGGAAATATTGCAGCTCTAGTGGAGCGTGTGGGCCACCCCATGGAAAATTTCAACCCACATGTGGAGTATGCTCTCATTGGAGTGAAGTTGGTGGGGGAAAGTCAAGTTGGGCCCACATGGGAATATTGGAGGCTTTTTTATAAATAAAGCAAGAAGCACTCATTTTGGTCATTCATTCATCTATTCAGAAATCTTGTCTTTGACATAGCACGCTTGAGCTGAAGCCAAGTCTGCAAGTGTTGTTTAGCACACGAGTGTCTCCGAGCGGAGATCTCAACCCTTGCTTCGGTGGACTTTGAGTGCCAGCCCAAGGAGGGAGTTTCATCTAGTTTCGATTGTTCCAGCAGTGGGAGTGCGAGTTTGTGGGGAGGAGACACTAGCAGCAGCGCAGGGACTGTGTAGTGCTTGGAGGAGGCACACTTGGGAGTTGAGGAGTGAAGGGAGTTTGGGCCTGAGATTTGAGGAGGAGTCTGGGAGAGCCCTTGCTTGGAGTTTGCAACTATTTTGGGGAATTTTCCAACACTTTGGAGGAGCAGCAAACACAGGATCTGTTGCAGGTTACATCTTCTGCTTGTGGAGGAGGGGCCAAGCATTTGGGGTCAATTTTGGAGCATCAAAACTAGGACAAACCCTTTCTGGGTTTTTCTAGGTTTTTGACAAGGACCTCAGGAATAATCTGGTGGAATTTTCTAGGCAAATTTGTGGGGTCAAATAGGGGTCTCAATTCCGCCAGCAACTAAAGGAGCTAGGGGAAATTTGGGCCGAAATTCCAAGGTCAACATTTGGCCAATTCCTTCGTCAGTTTTTGTGGGTTATTGGTGGAGAGCCCGGGGTTAAATTCCCAAAATTTTTAGAGCACTGAAGGAGGCCCTAGAAACCATTCTACATAGCTAGTAGCACACTTTATGGGTATTTCAGCGTAGAGCTAAGGAGAACCAGCTAGCACTCTTGGAGGAGATCTCATATTCATCTCTTGGACTTAGCTAGCTTGCCTAGGGCAAGCCCAGGTGCATACTTTCCAGGAACCTATTGTATTTATTAATAAAATGGATCAACAACGCAGTTTTTAGCTTTAAAACGGTGTTCTGATGGTTTGAGAAATTTTATATGTGTTTTTTCTATGTTTGCTTTGTGTATCATTATAAATTGCCATAAGGAATATTACAAACTATGGCACTAAGACAAAAAAGGTGTTGCATTATGTATTAGGTTTCAATTCAAAACATCTTTTATCTTGCAAATTAAAGGTTTTGCGCTTATGTATGGGCTTCAATACCACCTATAGGTAAGTATGTAATAAAACAGAGATCCACAAAGTGTCAACATTCCTATTAGTGGTAGAGGCATCGGTTAGCTTGAGAAGTTCAACAATTAATATGCAAGCTTACTATGGAAAAAATTGTATTGGAAGACTTTTTAGATATATTTCTGGTTGGATTGTGAGAGAAATCCCTTAGCATAATTCTAAAATCTTTGAAATTTTGTTAGAGTTCTTTTGTCTTGGATTTGGTACCACGAATGGACGGCTAATTCCCCTTATTGAGAAGATATTTTATGGATGAATTTTGCAATTTCTTGATGATTCATGGCTAACATTTATGGTTGAACAATAATTTATGGAGTAAGTGGTCTCTCTAAGTCTTTCAAATTTATTTATTGAATGTGATAAGTGCAATTGTGCTTATCTATTGGTAAGGGTGCATTGTATTTGTATTGTTCTTAAATAAATCATATATTTACACCGAAGGTGTCCCTATATGGAATTGGCTGGGCAAATACTATTCACTCTAGCCAATGAGAGCCCTTCATTTTCATCCTTTTATCCAATAAGAACCCTTCATTTTCGTCAAGACTTCATCCAAACAATTTTGAACACGTGGCGATAGCGATGGATTCGGTGTCGTTGCAATGAATTTTCTCGGGTTCTTTTCATTAATGGCCACCAGCCACTGGTAAGGATGAGCTTCTACGTTTGTCAGTGACTCGAACGAGACTTCTGCATCTGTCAGTGACCCGAAGCAAGCACGGTGAAAATGGTAGAGGTATTTCAATCGGGCTGAAGCAGAGAGGGTTTCGGTTGTTCACTAGGAGCAGCCTCGATCGCTAGCTGCAGCGCCCAGGACTGACAACGCCAAGTTAATTAATGGAGATAGCACGTGTTTTTTTAGCAATTCGAGCAACAACGAGATGAATTTTTCTTCATTGTTTTGGTTGTTGGTGGTGCGCAATGACCGCTTATTCTATGTTACAGATTATAGTCTATGTCATTGATCCAGCATAACCATGGACAACACGAAGCCCTCTTGGCTGTGATCAACAAGGTCTTCAACAACACGACCTCGGAGGTGTCGAGATTCATCTCGAAGGAGGAAATTACCTCATCAATGAACCTCTGCACCGTCCAAGTGAGGGGAAAAAATCCTCTGCACCGTCTTTGCATCTCCCATCCCCAAATGCGCACGAATGCAGTGTAGTGTGGTGCCTATTTCAAGAATGCTTGAAGATCAAGCCAAGAAAAGGGGAACAAAAACTGGAATATAAAGCAAGCAATTCTGTGGTGAAATTACTTTACTTAAATACTGGATATAAATGAAATAAATCACGAAAAACCCATGATACTGGAAACTGTGTTATAATATGGACAGAAACAGAAGAATTTCGACTGTCAAGGTGTGTTGGCTGAGGGGGTGTTGTCAAGGTGTTCTTGCTGTGGGGGTGCATTCTTCTGGTGTGGCTTTCTTCTTTCGTTCAGCCTTCGCCCATGGGAAACATTGCCGATAAAATCAATAAGGTCCTGTTTAGGAACCACTACTAGCACCAGCATCAAGAAACCATCAAAAGTTGCCTTGGATTCCCCATCTGCGACCAATACATCATAGCAAGCCAAACACAGAGACACACTTGCTGCTATTCTTCTCTGCCAGTCATGCTTCTGTAAAATGCCCAACAAACCCACATTGCAGAGAAAAAATTGCTGTCATGGAGAAGATCCAATTAGAAATGTTGCAACTGTATAACACCCTTACTTGAGAAGATATTTGGCTTCAACAAACATACCAATCTGATCAATTAAAAAAGCTTTTGCATTAATATAAGATGTACTTTGAGGGAAGAGGAGGTGTAGACCTTACAAGCCACAACAAAAACATGGTTGCTCGAGTTACATTTGAACTCTGAACTAACCAAACTCAAATTCCAAAACAAGATCTTTTAAATGTCAAAAAATTATGATTCACTCTTGACATTCTTAAATTGTTCCACTAATGATGCTTCCTTGCCAACTATCTCTGACGATGTCATCCAGAACAAATATAAGAAATAGATGAAGAGAATGTACAGCTTGATAGTGAGCTCCAGTAAAGCTATCATTCTCACATGTAATGTAGGCTAATCTTTCACCCATAGACATATTTGATGAATGATATTGCATACCTCTATTAAAATGTTGTAAATACGCTTCTCAAAACTATTCAACTCAACAGAATCATTCATTTGATTGTTTCCCCTTGGAAATCAGAGACAACCACTATTGTTATTCGAGATACTCCTGAGCATTTACACTTGGTTTACAAATGGATTGCAACAGATATAGCTACTTTGCTTGAGCATACCTGATTATCTATTTTCAAGACATACAACTAGAAACCTACTATAAAATTATTTTTGATTACTGATTAGGTATATTTTCAAAAGCAGGGGAACTTTGGGATCGACTGTTGACACTGCGACGTTGTGAAGTACGTGATCTTGATTTTCTGGTAGATGTTAGAGAGAGACTTCTCATTGAGAAGCATTCAGATTGTAATGACATCTCATTAAGAATATGTTTACCAAATGTATGCAATTGTAAACATGTACCATTCATATTAAAGGAACAAGTATCGTGATTTTAACCATGTTTCTTCCCTTTGTCAAGAGACAAAACTACTAATTTTTTTCGTCAACCCCATTTTCATCTAAACTACCCACAACTTGTTGACCATCTGAATTCTCTGACCAATAGTCACCATCTTGTTCATCAAAAGGAACCAAATCTTCATATCCTTCATCAGACCTTGCAGATTCCTCATCAACAGAGCCTTCTAGCTGAGACAACAAAATTAGATTTAAGAGTGAATTCAAGCATAGAACCCACCAACGACATACACGTAATTTTTGTGTGATAAATACAAGGAAACTACCAATGACAGAGAATGAATTTGGAATAAAATTGAATAACTATGCCAGACCCAGCTTTGAGTTTTATATAGACAACTTGACAACATATATGCATAACATTTCCTACAGAAAATTTGAAAAACAAGTACTTACATCTTCTTGCTTAATGCTTGAGTCACTGAGTTCATCCTCAGAATCGACAACATGCACTTCATCTGGTTCTTCATCACTGCTTGGTATTGGAAATTCTTTAGTGAGTTGCAACCACAGTAAAATATACTATATCAGATCGATATAAAGCTATAAAAAAACCAATATATCGCAAGCAAAGGATGATATCGCTTGATAAATTGATTCAAGCCTTTAAGAAGTTCGCTCAACAAGGAGAATAAAGGGTGCGTACCTACATCATATAAAATGCAGGATTTTCCATAATATGAACTCTTCCTTTCGAAGAATTATTTTACTAGAGTTGTCTTACCTTCTCCACCTGACCCAACGACCCCCGCAACCTGAGAACCTTTACTCTGTTGTTGCAATGAAACTTTTTTTTCCAAACCTCTTACTTTTCTATGCAAACCACACCAATATCTGGCCTTTTCGATGTTATAGCGAAGACTTCTTTTTTTAAGTTCTTCGAATATGTTCTCCCAGTGAGATTTGTCAAGCTTCCCACTGAGATCTCTCCCATAGCTTTCTAATTCAGAAGGCAAACCATTTAAGGCTATTACAAACTCATCTACAATATCTTCAAATTATGGGAGTGGATCGACCTGGTTGAAGGCATTATGGCAGAAAATCTCTTGGGATTGTTGCCAATTAAGGTCGGTCAGGTTATAAATTGATGACTGTTCAACTCTGGAGTTTGTAAGAACATCTTTGGACCGAGTTGTAATCAATATTAAGCTCTCGTGAGGGAGAAAATTTTGAACCGACAGAAGTGCCTTTAACTAATGAACATCATCTACATTATCTAAAATTACAAAGGCAGAGTAATCATATGAGACAACTCTATGCCTTGAGTAACACTCTCTATTTGAATATTCATGTTTGTCAAGTCCTCAAGAAGCTTACTCTGCAAGAAATGTAAAGAGCTATCAGCTATAGTTTCACTCACATCAAATAGAAAGTAGGTTCTATCGAAAGATAAACTCTTCTTGTTGATGAGTTCCTTTGCTAGCGTTGTCTTTCTGACTCTGCTACCTAATTGTGTTCCTTTGATGAGTTCCTTTGCTACCTAATTGCATCTCAAAAAAGCTCTGATCTGCTCCATGACAGGCACCAGCGATAGTTGGGAGTTTGACTTCATGGAACATTGAATTGCCACGTGTTATGACAGTTGCCTCATGGGGCCGCAGATATGGATCCAAAAATACGAGAAAGAATATAATAAAGTGCAAACTAGGGCCCACTTAGACTCCCTTGCCAATAACACCCTTATGTTGATGACACTATGAGATGGACTGTTAGCCCGCCAGTTTATATTTAGCTTTTTTTAGAGTAACGTTGCCTTAGCAATTGCAGATGCCAACTATCTCTACTAAGGTCCGACGTGTAGAGATTAAATCCCTGGAGTAGTTAGAAAGTAGATTCTACTCACAAATTCCCTGAGAACCAATATCGATAATTGTTATATCTAACATTTCATGTCTTTTGGCATTATGATCAGGAACTAAGTAAATTATAGACATTCTAGCTATAGAGTTAATTGAATCTTCAAAATCTTGTAATCCCAATTCTTTCAACCATAAAGGTAATTGAATTTACATTCTAAAGTTGTTTTCTCAATATATATTGTTGTATAACCACATTGGTACTAGTCTGGTCTGGGACTTAACTATTGTTGGGTGGGAAGTAAGTTACAAGGAAGAGTTCATCCCCAACGTCGAGGGTTGTTACCTTGTCATCATTCAAAAGGAGAAGAAAATGGCAGTGCATGAAGAAGTTGTTCGTAATTTCTTCAAAATTGGAGAGGCATGACTTATGACTAGTAAAATCTCGCAGGAGGACTCATTGTGTGGCCTAGGAATGGGTAGCTAAGCTCTAGGATCTTGAAGGAGATCACTCTTGCACCTTGGCAGAAATCCAACCCTAGCAGCACCTTGTGGCAGAAAAAAAATAGATAGCGAGGCATGAAGAGTGCCTCATGGGACTTGCATTGGAAAGTTTGGCAAACCTTATGGGTATCCATTGAACAATGGGCTCTATTGGTGGTGAGATGGTCTTCCCAAATCTTTCCTCTAAATCTTATATTCCTTTAGTGTATCTTTGCACCTTTAGGGGCAATTGCTAGTTTAAACTTTAAGAATATTTCTAGTGGAGAACCTTCCTTTGAAGCTATCTTAGAGCTTGTAAAAGGTATTATGAGAATATACTACAGTTAGAAGTAAAAAACCCTATTCATCACCCTTAGTCCATTCATACCTTTCTCAAGGTAGACTTGGTTGACCCCATATGCCCAATGAAAAGACACTAGCCTTTAGTACTCACATCAAAGTTTTGTACCCTAAAATTTACCAAAACCATTTTATTGGATTTACCTTTCATATCACCTTGAATCCATTACATAAAAATTATAGTGATCTTAACATGAGGAAACCCACCATGAATTAAAAGAGAATCAACCTTAAGCGAATTTTCTTTTGGTGAAGTGACAATCATCTCTCCTTGATTTTGACTCAACTTTCTTTTCTTTCTTTCTTTTTTTCTTTTTTCTTTTCTTTTCTTTTCTTTCTTTTTTCTTTCTTTTCTTTTTTCTTTTTTCTTTCTTTCTTCTTCTTTTTTTTTTTTTTTTTTTTCCCTGAAGGTTGCAAAACCTATCAAACACAGGTGTCAAACCAACAATGAGGACAACCATCTCTGGCTGCTATTCACGAATATCGGTTTGACTCATCACTGTTATCAAGGAAAACCATGCCACCTATAATAACCTGCTGGTGGTTCGTAAAGGAGCAGGCTTTCGCTCCTGCTAGATGCCTCTAGGTCTTGGGCCGTTAACCTGTTTCCTTACGTCTGAGGAAGACGAACTCTTAGCCAAGCAAAAACAGTTTTACGGCATACTCCAGGTCGCGATTTTGACTCAACTTACACTCTACTTTCAAAATTTATCCAAAAAAATACAAATTTATGTAATAACAAAATTTACTTATTTGAAACCAAAATATTTTACTTCTATATCAAATTGAAAATAAAAATCATAATTATATATTAATATTGGTTTATTAAAACTATTAAATATATATTTATGATGTGGAATAAATATATTAAAACAATTAAATATATGTTTATGAGTTGGAATAAATATCCAACTTAAAAATGAACAAAATCCATAACAATTAAAAAAGTATACAAATGGAGAAGGGAGGATCGGTAGAGCCATGCGTATGAGTCCTGCATCTTTAAAAATACCTTACCTACCTCCACAATTATCACTAGTCTTTAAGTATCAAACGTCAATATTTTAGTTTCCAGTTTTAGAAAAACCATAAAGGGGTTAATTAAGAAAACTCGGTTGAACAAAATCCATAACAATTAAAAAAAAGTATACAAATTGAGAAGGGATGATCAGTAGAGCCATGCGTGTGGGCCCTGCATCTTTAAAAATCACTAGTCTAATATCTTACCTACCTCCACGTCAATATTTTAGTTTCTAGTTTTAGAAAAACCATAGAGGGATTAATTAAGAAAACTCGGTTGAACAAAATCCATAACAAATACAAAAGTATACAAATTGAGAAGGGATGATCGGTAGAGCCATGCGTGTGGGCCCTGCATCTTTAAAAATCACTAGTCTAATATCTTACCTACCTCCACAATTATCACAAGTTTTTATTTTAATATCTTACCTACCCCATAATTATCACAAATCTTTAAAGTATTTTGTTATGGAGAAGTTTCGTAAAGGGTATGGGGAAAAGTGTTAGATAGAAAGAAGAAATATTACAAGGAATTCAACCCTACGTGTGATCTACAACAAAAAGAGTTCATTTGTGCTAGCATTTCGTGGAGGGCAAAGGTTCTTATTTCTAAATTAAGGACCAACTCACTTCAACTTCGGTGTGACACAGGACAGTGGAAAAGGCCTAAAGAATCTTGAGAAGAACGAGTGTGTACATTTTGCACGTCTGGGGCTGTGGAATCGGAAAAGCATTTCATTTTGGAATGTGATGCATTGAAAGACATGAGAGAAAGTTATGAGAACATGTTAGCATCAGTTTCTTGGCATTGTCCTTTTAGTGAGGGGATTGTTGGAAGGTTGGGCCAACTCATCATCAATTTGAATCGGAAAAGGATTGAATTGCAAAAAGCGAAAAACAGGGAACTAATGGTCTCATAGACTATTTTTAGTCTCGTGGACCTTAAAATATCATTTCATTTTGAAGATTTAGAAAAACCATAAAGGGAATAATTAAGAAAACTTCGTAGCAAGGAGTTGCAGTGGTCCATCTCGCTATCCGTTAATGCATTTGTTTTTTTTTAATTAATAATGTTGTTTAATTATTGTAAGTTTTGGAGTTTTTAGTTGAAATATCACATAATAATTTTTGGTTAAACCTTGAGTTTTTTTTGTTTAAAATGTTTTGCATATAAAAATTTAACGCTTTGAAAATTTCCTAAAGTACTTGGATTATAGAGAGTTCACAATCCAAAGTTATGATTCCAAAAAATCTTTGTCAAATTCTTAGGAAAATTCAACCAAAAAATCCAAAATGTACAACAAGTAGACTACCACCATGTATAATAAAACATATAACATCTTTTTTGCTTAGCTAAATTATATTTAGGCTACTCAAAGGACTATATAGCGTGACACAAACAATACTTCAACCATGTTAACCTTATAACATTGTGAATGTAGTCTTCTTAATATTTTTGCCGTATAATTTTTATTTATTTATTTTTGCAAGGGTTGTGTAGATGCTTGACTAACAACCTGACCCCATATGTATAAATTTAATAGTTGTTTTTTAAGTTTTTGTTACAGTGGGTCAAGTCTGCTTCTACTGCGTGTCAATTTGATGATTGAATTTTAAGTTTCCATTGCAATGAGTCAAGTTTTCTCCCACTGCATGTCAATTTGATAGTTTATTTTTAAGTTTTCGTTGCATTGTGTTAAGTTGTTTTAGGCTAAGATTTTAAAAGTAGTATACTTTTAGCATTTGGTATAATGACTCTTTTATTTAGGTATTCATTTTTAATATTTCTTTTGGTCATGATATTTGGTTTTAATTCCATGGTTGAAAAATGTCAAAATTTTAATGTTTTTCAAAGTCGTAATGTTTTATCTTAAACCTCATTGTTGAAAAATGCTCAAATTTCAAGGTTTTTCAGAATCATGATAGATATTTATATTTAATGCCATAGTTAAAAAATGTTGGAATTTTAAAGTTTTTTGAAGTCGTGATATTTTATCTTTAACATTATCGTCAAAATCTATTGTAATTTTAAGGTTTTCGGAGTAATGATATTTTATTTTAATGTCATTGCTAAAAGATGTTGGAATTTTAACCAAAAGAAATAACATTGATGAAACATCAACACTTTTCAAGGTGTTTTTCATGTTTATTGCACAACAATTTTAGCTTTTAGTGTCATTGTTAAAAACATGGAATTTTAACTCAAAAAATAAAAAAGAGTGTCAATGATGCATCAACACTTTTTGTTTCAAGGTGGTGTTGTTGTTGTTGTTGTTGTTTTTGTTTTTGTTTTGGATTTTTTTTTTGCACAAAGTTTTTGATTTTTAATGTCGTACTAGTTTTTTTTTTTTTTTTTTTTTTTTTTTTTTTTTTTTTTTTTTTTCGGAAAAAAAATAATTTGGGATAGAGTTCTTGTTTTTAGGTTACATTTCTCGTTAAGTTCGTAACTTTGTTTGTAATATTGAACTACATTGTGAATTATGGACAATGGACTCATTTTTATAAAACATTAGATGAAATATGTTTACGTTTTTTTGTTTTTTGTTTTTGTTTTTGTTTTTTTGTTTTGTTTTGTTTTATTTGGTTTTTGTTTTGTTTTGTTTTGTATTTTTTGTTTTTTGTTTTGTTTTGTTTTTCTTTTTCTTTTTTTTTCTTTTTTTCCAGAAGAAAAAAAAACACTGGTTTATGTAATGTACCAGTACATTTACCAACAAAATATGCATCACATGATGGCTAACATATTGACAAAGGATCTCCCAAATTGAAACTAGAGGAGAAATGAACACATTAACAGAAAGTCCACATAGACAACAGGAAACTCACAAATAAGCATCAATAATACAACCATTAATAATCAAGTCAAAAAGCATAATTGCCAAAAGGAGTAGCATCTGATCGAAAGATACAAGGAAATAAATAAAAGCTAGGGAAGGGGAGCCCTTGTCTCTAGTGATGCCGAACTCTAGGTGAATGAAGTGCATATGTCTAGCGTCATCCAAGAGGCCTTTCTTAGACAAAGAGTCTGCAATCACATTGGATTCCCGATAGATGTGTTGGAAAGTGATCAACGTGAAAGACCACCTGAGAAGTTGAATTTGAGAATCTAGACATTGAGGTGAGGGGGGTAGAAGTTTGTATTGGCTGAAATCCCTTCAATAAGAACCTGTGAATCCCCATAGACATGTAAAGTGTCAATGGACAATTGTCTGGAGAACCAAAGAAGCCCCCAAAGGGCCAAGACCTCTGCCTTCATATTAGTGTCAGAGCCACCGTTCCAATGGATCTTAAAATGTCGAACATGATCCATTCTTAGCCAGACTCCACAACCACAATTATCTCTCTGAGTAGCACCATTGAAAAACCTAGTTAGGTATAGTATGGGATGAGGGAAGAACCTATGCAAGCAGTCTAAGATTTTTTGAGAGGGGTTATTTACAGACTCCAACCATAGTAATATATTGTGAACATTTTTGTGTATGTTAATATGCAGACCCTCAAATATATGTTTGTTCCTGACTCTCCAAATTTCCTAGAAGATATAGAGATGTGTCACCTGAAATTTCCCTCCTCACTCAATCCACCATTGAATACATTACTCAATGTTCAAAAATATCCTGCAAAGAATGTTCAAGGAAAGGAAAATATTGTCCCAGACAAAAAATAGCAGTGGGTCATTCCAGAAAAAGATGAACATTAGTCTCATTTGATTCAATGCACAAAGGGCATTCCAGCATGTTGATGTTAATTGAAATATCCTAATACATGGATACCAGGCTCAATAATATGATGATTAGGATTACATGTCTATATAGATATCTTGTACGCATATGCTTGGATGAAAGTTAACATGCAAAATGGAAAGGGTCTAAGTGATATCCATAGAACCATAATAGTATTTGGCTAATATCGAGACATTAAATGATAATTGTGTGATGTACATTGTTCTTTTGCATTTGTATTACTTGATATGCATTTTTATGATCTTGGGAAAGATGCAAGTTTGCTGGTAACATGACTGCGTAACTAAATATTTTAATGACAAATACCCAAAACTAGCATCGTACTGTGGTCCATGATAAAGTATTACCCTACTTTTGTTGGAGGGGTGGAGGAATTTCCCACCATGTAATATTCAAACCTGGAGTCGTGGGGGGTCTATGATGGACATACTCCTCTAGACGTGTGGTGATGACTACCAGTTTCCTGTTAGGGAAGTTAGGTCAATATAATCGATGCTTCCACCATTTTGGTTCTATCAATGGTTAGGTCAACATAGTCGATGTCATAGTATATTGTAGCAGAGGACATATAGGATGAGGGTGGAAGTAGGCTAGGGAGGATGGATTGATATAGTTTAGTTGTGACACCCAGGTGGGAAATGATTCTTCTTGTGCTTTTCCTTAACTATAGTTACTACTTATTTCTCCCTATTTATTGTGTTTGATTGACATTTTACTTC
The DNA here is from genome assembly GCA_031772625.1 of Pinus tabuliformis. NCBI lineage: Eukaryota > Viridiplantae > Streptophyta > Pinopsida > Pinales > Pinaceae > Pinus > Pinus tabuliformis. The sequence goes on along the minus strand of CM062808.1, from coordinate 882,967,207 downwards.
TTGACTGCTTGTATCCTCTTAACTCCAACATCAAGACAAGATTCTTGAAGAAAGGGTGTATATAATTCCCACTCCCTAACCCTTTTATGTTATGATTAGCTATTAGCCTACCTTCTAAAAGATTGATTGTTGGGCAATTTCTTCTTAGTATTATTATTATACATACACGATATGTGTATGCTACCTACATATCCACATCTCACATGAATGCATGATTATTCTATGGTTTATCATGTTATATGTTTGAGTAATGAAACCTATAATGACAAATTTGAGCAGATACATATATAGTTTGGGAAGATAGGCTAGCTCCACTAGGCTCGTGAATTTCCAAAATATCACTAGGGATAGCATTAACAAAAGTATAATAATAATATGGCTTCTTGGTAGAGCTCTCAAATGGACCTTGGGTTCTATTTGAATCTATTAAGTGAATTATTAAGGAGGTTAGCCAAATGCAAGTTCAACATAACTTTCATGCTTTTCAACACACGAGTTGATGATTTGTTAGAAGTATTATTTGTTGTTTCATTGCAACCACTCAATTCATCTATAAGAAAGAATACTTGCCTCAACATTTTAGAGGATCATAAGTGTTACTCGAGAGATAAGGAAAATATCAATTATGGCCCTAAGACAAATAAGGTGTTCCATTATGTATTAAGTTTCAATTCAAAACAGATTTTATCTTGCAAATTCAAGGCACCGATCATAGGTATGGAATTCAATACCACTTGTAGCTAAGTATGTAATAAAATAGAGATCCACAAATTTTCAACATTCCTATTAGTGGTTGTTAGGCCCCTATACTACTAGTGTAACCCCTTATTGTTATTAGTACAACCCACTTATTATATTGATGTACCCATGTAGTGCCCATATTGTTACTAATGTGCTCCATAGAAGCCCACTATTGTTATTATTGTGCCCTTACATTATTATTGTTATGTCGGCTCTGATTATGCTATGACCCCTTAGACTCCTATATATAGAAAGGAGGCCTTTTCATTTGTATCATCCAAGAATTGTTCATTTATGTAATGTAAAGGAGGTTTCCCCCTTGAAGAGGCTGAATTCTAAGGCGTTGATCTATCTTTTCTATCTTTTCTTGAGTTGGTTTCATAACATTTGGTATCAGAGCTTTGGATTTTAGGGTTTCGCTGCTCCAAACAGGTCATCGTGGCATTTTCACTATAACTTTTTTTCTGTGATGTTTCAGAAGTCACAACAAAAACCCATTTGAGAAGAACTCGCGCTGAACCTTGGGTCCGAATTTCAGAACTTTTCGCGTGATATTTGCGGAGATATGATCTGAGGAAGTTTGTCTTTTTGTAGACTCCTGAATTACATTCAAAACAGGTGACCTGGGGAAAATCATCATAACTTTCTCTCTGAGGATCGGATTGAAATTTCGTAAGAAGGTACATATAGAGGACAGACTGTAGTTTCTTGTATATATTTTTCAGAGCCAAAGGTTGAAAAATTGACACGTGGCACTTCATACAAGTTCGCTCTTCTGTAAAGGTCTATAATCAGGTCATCTTGGGAGATTGTGCATAACTCTTTTTTGGAGAATCCAATTTAGATCAGACTGGTGCCATTGGAAAGAGGACACAAAGGGCTACTACAGGTAGCAATTTCAGAACCTAAATATCCGCAAGTACAGAGTTACAGTTGTTTCAAGTTCGAGGTCCTAAAATCAAGAAAAAGCAAGATGAGGAAGTTTGATGGCAAGGATCCAGTAAATTGGATACTTCAGATGGAGCAATATTTTGATCTACATGGTGTACCACTATTACAAAAGGTATGTATTGCATCTTCATATTTAGAACCGGATCAATTTTTATGGTATAAAGGACTTTGTTCTCATAAAAAACTTGTTACGTGGTCAATTCTCACGGAGGAAATGATAGCACATTATGAGGATACAAAGAGCAACACCTTCTTTAGAGCAACACCACAACAATTGGAAAGAGTAAAAGGGCTTTGTGACATATTTGAAAGTAAAATTATGGCAACAAGGAAGTCTACCCCTCACAACTATAAAGATGGACGTGTTGTTCCTCCTAGCCTTCCACAACCTACAAGGGTTACACCACAACAATTGGAAGAAAAAAGAGAAAAAGGGCTTTGTTACAATTGTGATAGAAAATGCACTAAAGGTCATAAGTGTGCTGAGAAGAAATTATTTTACATAGAGTATGAAGAGGAGGAAGAAAAGGATCAAGAAACATCAAAAGAAGATGATATATGCCAGGACCCGACCCCAGAGAAAGAAGAAATGAATCAGAACATATTTTGTAAACTATTGGCAAGAATGACCACTCCTCAAACTCTCAAGATAGAAGGAAATATCAAGAAGAAAAAGGTGCAAGAAGTGAAAGATCACATCAAGAAAGAAGAAATGAATCCAACCATATCTTGTAATTCACTGGTCGGAATTACCACTCCTCAAACTAGCAAGACAGAAGGACATATCAAGAAGAAAAATGTTCAAGAAGTGAAAGATCACATCGAGCGTCAAGAAATGAATCCGACCATATCTTGTAAAGGATTGGAAGAAATTACCACTCCTCAAACTCTAAATATAGAAGGACATATCAAGAAGAAAAAGGTTCAAGCAGTGAAAAATCACATCGAGCATCAACAACAAGTTCTCCAACTTTTAAAGCATAGCGCCACTTCGGTGCAAAATAAAATGAAACAACAGGTAGATCAACATCATAGTGAAAAATGTTTTGATGTAGGCGATTGGGTATTTTTACTGCTACATCTAAAGCAAGCTATTTATGAGAAGGAAAGGTTGGCAATACTAAATGCACTTAAAAAATGGCGACCTTATCGAATGGGAAGACTCTTCAAGGATGAGGATGTAGAAGCATTGTTTTGTGCTATTTCTATTATCCAACCAGATTGGATAAACGAAGCAAGGGATGAATGGAAGAAGGACAAAGAAGTATGGCCACTTATTCAAAAGTTTCAAAAGATCCCAATTCAAACAATATTGCCGGATATTGAAAAGGAAGGAAAAATCATATTGGAACCTGGAGCAGTCACAGAAACAAGAACCCGACAACTACGAAATCGATCAATTTCAGAGTATCTGATCAAGTGGAAGAACTTACCTGCTGAAGATTCCACATGGGAGGACAAGAATTTTATACATAAGCATCAAGAACTACTCAAGCGTTGAGTACAACACTTTTTGAAGGAGAGGGGCATATTAGGCCCCTATACTACTAGTGTAACCCCTTATTGTTATTAGTACAACCCACTTATTATATTGATGTACCCATGTAGTGTCCATATTGTTACTAATGTGCCCCATAGAAGCCCACTATTGTTATTATTGTGCCCTTACATTATTATTGTTATGTCGGCTCTGATTATGTTATGACCCCTTAGACTCCTATATATAGAAAGGAGGCCTTTTCATTTGTATCATCCAAGAATTGTTCATTTATGTAATGTAAAGGAGGTTGCCCCCTCGAAGAGGCTGAATTCTAAGGCGTTGATCTATCTTTTCTATCTTTTCTTGAGCTGGTTTCATAACAGTGGTAGAGGCATAATTTAGATTGAGAAATTCAACAATTGATATGCAAGCTTACTATGGAAAATATCATATTGGAATATTTTTTTAAATATATTTCTGGTTGATTGTTAAATGGTTGGATTGGGAGAGAAATTTTGTTGGAGCTCTTTTGTCTTGGATTTGGTGCCACGAATAGAAAGTTAATTCCCCTTATTGAGAAGATATTTTATGGATGAATTTTGCAATTTTTTGATGATTCATGATTAGCAGTTATGGATGAACAATAATTTACGGAGTAAGTGGTCTCTCTAAGTCTTGCGAATTTATTTGTGAATGTGATAAGTACAATTGTGCTTATCTAGTGGGAATGGTGCATTGTCTTTGCATGGTTCTTTGTTAGCCTCACTCTCACATTAAAAACAATTCTAAATCCAAATAATTAAATTAATTAAAATCATGAAAGTTAGGATTTAATCTTACCTTTCTAGATTGTGTTCCCTCGAAAACCATGAATCTGAACTGTGATCTAAATATGTGAATATGAATGCCGTGAATTTGGAGGATGTGTAGATCCAAATCGGATCTCCAATAAAATAAGATTAAAGAAACGCTGGGTTTTTTTGTTTTTTCTCTTCGTGAAAGACCGCGAAGGATTTAATGTATGGGTGCAAGTCAACCATTTCCATCCTGCATAACGGTATTGAAGCAGCACAATCATTAGGTTGTTGGACTCAATGATCAGAACGTGCCTTACTTATCGAATTAGAAATGCCCAAGTCACGTTTTTTTATTACAACACTTCGTTGTTAATGGATTAGGTGATCTAAATTCTGTATAAAAAACTATACTTACGACCCACACCTGTGATAGGTAAATTTCGATTTGTCCAAGAGAATGGTCAAAAGTCGTGTTATGTGCTTATGAGCCGTGTATAGCTTGCAGAAGCGTGGAGGCTCTCACTGACAACGTTTCTCTCGAGCGATAGTGAGCTGAAGCATTTGTGAAGATCTCGAAAGGCATTTTTTGGAGACTGCCTCTGCATTCGAAGTGGCATCCCTGATGAATATCGGTTGAGGTTGCCGATTCGGTGGCTTTCGGCTCGTATGGGCATTTGGAAAGTCGATCTGCAAGCTGGAGGATGTTTGCTGCCCAATCTTGAGATCTGCGAGCTGGAAGGTGTAGCGGCCGTAGAAATCAGCATCCTTCGTCAGCAAAGCCAGCGTGAATTGATCCACGATGTTTGTAGATATGAATGCTTCGAATTTTCGAGCTTCATGGGAGATAGACATCTATCTTTCAGCGCAAATTCCGAGGTTTCTGCAAGTTATTTAAGTGAATTTGGGATTGATGAATGCTCAAATCACGTCTCAGCTAAAGGACACAAGGCGACTGGACGCGCTTTGTGGTTGGGCTGTCACCAATTCATTAGATATTCGAAGGGTTGAGGCGAGAACGTGCAGAGCATGATTCTGAGAGAAATAAAATAAAATTTGTGTGAACTTCAGCCCCGCCCGCCCTTGAGAAATTGATTATTTAGGGTAGACACCATTGAAGAATCCAAAATTTGGTTTGCAGGAGAAGCCATGAGCGGTGCGTGTATGTGTATTTGAAGCAAATGTTGAGGCTGTTAAAATATTCTTTCTTGGCTTTGGGTTTTTGGAGGGCACGACAGGATTGCTTTATATTTTATTACCAGTTGTGGAAAATGGTCGGTGACCACCCATGGATTTGTAGGCCCGGGTGCAGAATGATGAAAGTTTAATGAAATTAGTTGCTCATCTTGGGAGAATATAGAAGGGATGAATGGTTTTAAAAGAAGGAAACCTTTAATAACTTTTAGAAGGAAACTTTTAATAACTTTTTATAAAGTAACTTTATAAAAATCATTAAATTATTAGTTTAAAAAATTGATTTTTCTATGAAGCTATAAAAATGTAATAGTGAGGGTATATTTTGTAATATTTTTTCAGTGATAACGGTTTTTTGGAGTAATAATTGATTTTTCCAATTTTAGAGTTATAAGGGTGTAGTGATTGTTTATGTATTCAATATTGAATAAAAACATATTTTTGGTGGTGCTTGTGTCCTAGATCCGTCTAAAATTGAATAAGGGAATCTTAGGTACACCATGTGTATGTTTGTGATGGCGCATGAGTCTTGATATTGTTTCTGTTTTGTGTCTAGTTTTGACACTAACCTTCATGTGGTATCTTTCTAATATGGTACACATGTAGCACACAACAAATTAGCGAATTGCATGCACATAATCAATTCCAATCAAGTTCCCGTAATCAAGCTTAATTACACAAGCACAAAGCGTCACATCATCAACTTGATAAGATGATCTTCTAAGCAAGCACATTTCACATTATGTAATCAAAGCAATCAAGTTAAGGACGCTACAAAATCAAGCATTTCAAGCCAAGACAACATCAACATCATCAACACTTTTTGTATCACTTGCAGATAAACATTTTTTAACTGAATTGTACGGGTGCATTCTCGATTGTAACCGACACTCTAATTTGATTATTAAGGTGAATACAGTAAGTCAAGTAAGTCTTCAACTGAGTCATCAAGATTGAACTTGTCATTTGTCTCTTGGGTGCATTTTCGACAATGTTCGACACCCTTCATTTTTTAAAATCAGCACATTCAGTGAGTACATTCAAGAAAGCACAAAGTGTTAGTAATCAATCAAGCAAGTTCAAGCAAGCCATCCAGCAAGCAATCATCATCAAACAAGTGTGAGTTCAAACAATCAATTGTTACAACAAGTTCAAGCAAGTGTGCAACAATCAACCAAGCAAGTGAGCGTGTCAAAATCAAGTGCGAAAGTTCAAAGCACAACATCTACAACAAACAAGCTAGTGTGAAGTTGATTGAAGCATTCAAAAAGTGTCAGTGAAGCATTCAAGCAAAGAGATCATCTTCAAGCGAGCGTGAAATCAAGAGTTCAACCAACCAAGTTATAAAACTCAAACAAGTGTTTAAAGCATTAGCAATAAGCAACAATACAAGCGAGCCTGAATTCAAAGTGAGCAAGCTAACATGGTGACACACATTCAATTGTCCCAAATTCTTAACAATTTGATTTTATCATCAGTTGGTGACATGGTGAACATCAGTCAAACAACTCTTGCTGATATTCAAGTGCATTTTCAACATGCACATGAAATGATTGAGTTTCTTCAACTGGAGTCGCAACTTCAAAGAGATGAGTTGCAACATAAGAGTGATGTTTCCAAGTCTTTTATCCATACAGATGAAGATAAAGATGTTGATTCCAAGTCACTGATCCAACCAAATTCTAGTGTCGAAGTGGTCCCTGATCCAGTTCAACTTTCTTCCAAACCAATCATCAAGCCATGGGAAGAACTTCAAAGTAACAAAAATCGACGAGGATTATGATATGAAAAAGATGAAAACAACTTGCATATCCCCGATTATTCTAAGCCGATCAAGTTCATCAATGCAGGATTTCTTGATCCAATAACATCAACAAGCCATGAGACAGTTGCAGACAAACAGATATACACGCAAACTTAAGTTGTAGTCAAACCAAAATGTCTTCATTGTCAAAGAACCGGTCATTTGGAAGATCAATGTTTTGATCTCCATCCTTGTCATCATTGTGGCAAGTCAAATCATTCATCAGCACAATGCAGCAAACAACAACAATCAACCAGATTGAAGATCGATTATTCATGGATTGATCCCTGGGAATGGTCATCCACGATCAGACGACTTTATAAGTTTTACAATCGAATTCACTCACACATAATGCAGCCAAGAGTACCAATGAAGATGGTACTCTCATGCAGTTGAACGGGGGAGTACACCAGTGAAGCACTCCTACACCTGAAGGGGGGGAGTTCAGAAATAATTTGAAGAAAATTGTCTCTCCTTTTAGCTGACAAAGGGGAGAAAATGTTAATGAAATTGACAGTGGTTGTTAGACTGAAAGTCTCGACAACATCAGCGAAGCAGCCAGTGGGCATTTTTAGTGGTTGTCAGATTGAAAGTCTCGACAACATCAACAAAGCTACCAGTGGGCGTTTTCATTAGCGAGTGAGCATCGACAAATTCGCCAGTGGGCGATCGACAGCAAAGTCAACAGTGAGCAGTTTTCAAACACAACAAAAGCAACAATGAGTTGTTTTTCAACATCATCAGACAGTGGGCGATCATCATCAGCAGATTCGTCGGTGGGTGTTCTCAACATTTTGTCAGTGGACAAAGGACGCTGATTGAAAGCAAAGGACATATGAATCCTTTTGCAGCTTGGCACGTGATGGAGTTGTCAAGCGACATTTAGAGATGAATCAGACATGCAGCTAACTCATGGTCTCTTCATATTGCAGTTTCTTTAGCATCTAGCTTTGGTGGTTTTTCAGGCAGTGTTTTTTTGATGATCAACTTGAGAACTTGGAAGAGGGTTCCTTGTTCTTAATTTGGACTTATCATTGAGGGGGGGGGATGTTAGCCTCACTCTTACATTAAAAACAATTCTAAAGTCAAAATAATTAAATTAGTTAAAATCATGAAAGTTAGGATTTAATCCTACCTTTCTAGATTGAGTTTGTTCCTCATGGTTAGGAGTCAGTTTAGGCTTAGTTGGTTGAGAGATTCTTTCCAACTAGTTCGGCTCCTAGATTAGTGTATTGTTGAGATATTTTTTCAACCATAGTGTCCAAGATAGACGTACTATCTTGAGACCAACTTCCTCATGTATTTATTTGCACTATTATCATTCTTTGTATATTGGATTGATTAATAATGAGAATGTGAGGAATGCTGTAAGGCTGTGGCCTTTTCTGCCATGTCTAGTTTCTCTATATGTCTGATATTTATTTTATGAGTGTGAGTGTGTATTATTATTAGTTTGTTAGTTTCCTACATTCTTGAATAAATCATATCTTTTAAACCTTAGGAAGAGTTCTAGTGGAGAACCTTTCTTTGAAGCTAACTTAGAGCTTGGAAAAGGTAATAGGAGGAACTACTAGGGTTAGAAAGTAGACAACCTTAGTCATCACCCTTAGTCCATTCATACCTTTCTCAATGTAGGCTTGGTTGACCCCATATGCCCAATGAAAAGACACTAGTCTTTGACACTTGCATCAAAGTTTCATACTCTAAAGTTTACTAAAACCTTTTTGCTAGATTTACTTTTCATATCACCTTGGAACTCATTTCATAGAAGTCATAGCAATCTTAATTGGGGAAACTTACCCTCAGCTAAAAGTAGCCAACCTTAAACAAATAAAAAATGTTCATGAGGTGACAATAGCCGCTTCTGGATTTTGACTCAACTTTACACTCTAGCTTTCAAACTTTATCTAAAAAAAATACAATTTATATGATAATAGAACTAACTTACTTGAAAGCTAGATTTTTTACTTCTATATCAAATTGAGAATAAAAATCATAATTAGATTTAAAAAGCCTTTCGGTAGAAATCACATAATAGATTTTTTTTGCCAACGCGTTTCGAACCAACAAGTGTGGTTCATCATCAAGACTACAGGCACACCATGGCAACCGCTTAAATAGAGAGCAACGTAAAGACATAATTTCAAGTAACGACTATATTTGAACAATAATATTGAAATTATGATATCAATTTATTAATATATTAAAAACAAATATTATTAAGTAACAATTATATTAAACGACTAGTTTAAAAAAAATAATATTTAAATAATGATATTAGTTAATTTATTAAAAATATTAATAGGTAACGTAAATAATATTTAAATTAATTTTTTAAAACCAAATATTACTAGTTTTTGAAAAATAATATTTAAATAACGATATTAGTTTATTAATTTATTAAAAATTATTAATAAGTAACAATTATATTAAATGACTAACCAAATATTACTAGTTTTTGAAAAATAAATGAGTAATTGGTATATTAAATAGTGAGTTTTTGAAAATAATATTTAAATTAATTAAAAAAAAAGTCAAACTCTGAACAAGGATGGAAGTAAAAAATTATAAAAATAAATAAAATAATTAATGGAAATAAAATAGACAAAAAAATTCTCTTATTTGATTTCTAAAAAGAAAAATGCTTAATTCATTATAAATCGCAGAACCCTGAATACATAAATCATAATTAGATATTTATATTTATATATTGAAATAATTAAATATATGCTTATGACTAGGCATAATTAGATATTTATATTTATATATTGAAACAATTAAATATATGCTTATGACTAGGAATAAATATAGTAAAGAAATTATATATATGTTTATGAATTGGAATAAATATCCAACTTAAAAATGAACAAAATCCATAACCATTAAAAGAAAAATATATAAATTGAGAAGGGGTTATCGATACAGCCAAGCGTGTGGGCCCTGCATGTTTAAAAATCACGGGTCTAACACCTTACCTACATCGACAATTATTGCAAGTCCTAAGTATTAAACGTCAATATTTTAGTTTCAAGATTTGAAAAAACCATAAAGGTAATAATTAAGACAACTCCGTAGTTGAAATAATATGATAAAATGAGGCCACGCAGGATGGAATTTCAATAATGGAAAGGTAAACGAAACCTTTATACCTAAAATGACGTGGCGGATAAGGTTACACCTACTCGTTAATTTTACGGTTCTTTGTTATTTATCGCACTCTTTTGTTTACAAATTGGGAAATAAAAAAATAAATTATTTTAAAAAGGCTAAAAAGAGCGGGTGGGACAAGTTGCCCGACAAATAGATTTCTGCATTCCAGTCATAATGGTGAGTGGACCAACTTTCCAATGGTCCCTTTACTAAATAAATTAGGTCAAGATCTTGTTGTCAGGTACTTTCTAGCCTATGAGATTGTCCGGCGTTTCTTATTTCCACCTCTATAGCATTATAAATGCTATCTGACATGCCAGGGGAATAGCCATCGCCCTCTGAGTGACAGCAAGTGGAGAGAGAGGGCGAGCGTGGAGAGGGCACTCCATGACTATTCCCCTCGCATGTCAGATAGCATTTATAATGTTATAGAGGTGGAAATAGGAAAAGCCATGAGACTGTCTCTGAGAGACAGATTTCTGCATTTCAGTTTTATAACGTAGAGGTTTCAATTTCTCAATTTTAGTTTAAAAAACTCATAAATTGGTCTGGAAAATAATGGAAATTTTGGTAAGGTTATGATAACATTTGGCAATTTTTTTGAAAATCAAATTACAGTTGTCAAATTTTATTTTCAAGATTTTGAATGCCCCACTGAATCCATTCCCACTATCAAAAAATATCTAAACACTCCAATACTCTGATTTTTTGAATGTTTTTTTACCAGATTCCGACAAAAAAACTGTCATCCAAACAAATTTATGACATTGGTACCCCAAGCCAATAAATTATCCAAAAACTTACTGAACAAATTATCCCAAAAACTCTTGAATGTTTTTTACAAGAATACTGCCATCCAAACACATTTATGGCATGAGTACCCAATACCAATAAATTATCCAAAAACTCACGAAATAAATTATCCCAAAAACTAACTATCAAAATATACATATTTATTGTGAAATCAAATTGTAAATCGCCAAACAAGACGCATTAGGAGCCTGGTGTCCAATCATTTGCTCTAAATCTATCATATCGCTCAGGGAAATCCCGCTTCCTGCAGAATCTATCAGTCAATTAAATTGACGCCTCAGCGTCAGATTCTACAGTGAGTAATTTTTACAGATCTATCGGACATTCCTCTGTTATATGATGAGCTTCACTAGAATCTGATTTATCCTGCCTACTGTAAATTTCCCTATTTTACGGAGTAGATTTGTTTTCTTTCATAAAATTACACATATCATATTCATAAATCGTAAAAATAAGAGTCATTGAGATCACTGGATTAATTTGTACAGTCCACATCTACCATTTCAACTGATGCAACAGTAATTTTATACAAAAACTAAATAATTTTTAATTTTATTTTAATAAATTAAAGAGAAATCCAAAAACAGGCTTTTGTTACCCGACTCCAAAATACCAAAATCCAGTGGTGGTGGTTGAGGAGGGGTAATGAAACATTTTGTACAAAAACTAAATAACCAATGTTTTTTTTACTTAAAAGGAATCCAGAAACAGGAATTTATTACCGGACCCCACAATACCAAAATCCAGTGGTGGTGGTTGAGGAGAGGTAAGTGAAACCCAATTTAGCTCAGATTTCAAGATCACTTCGAAAGTATCACTGTAATTCTTTTTTTTTATGTTGAAAGTATCACTGTAATTCTTGATTTTTTATGTTGATTGTAGATTCTAGAATATTTTTTATATTGATTTCAGATTTAAAATATTTAGAAAATTTGAGTAAACAGAACAAATTCAACTATTTTACTTTATTCTATTCATTAGAATATTTTGACTGTAATGGAGATTCAGATATTACCATTTAAAATGTCTGGTGCAAACAACAATCACTCACTCTGAAATTGTGAACCACAAATCCACAATTTGATTAAAAAATTGTTAGTGTTCACATCGTAGCTCCATTTATGCCCATAAATAAAAACCATAGGAACGTGATTGGGTCACCTGTCCACTCGTACCTCCATTAGGTCATTAGGTCACATGTCCATAAAGCCAAAAAAACATAGCAGTAGTATAATTAGTCGAAGGAATGATGTTTTTATGGCGCTGAATTTATTTCTACTATAAAAACACGATTCAATGACTGTCTCTACAAGATTTTTTGAAATTTTTTTGCCCAAATTCCAATCACTTTTGACCGTGTGGACAATTCCTCCACCTGGATAGACGACTCCAAAAACATAGGCACATGATTAGTGACCTGTCATGAAATCTGAAAGATACATAGGAACATGACCGCTTAAAAAAAATAGGAACGTGAAATCTGAATGATACTCAGGACCACATTGTCAAAATCGAAACATCAGACCCATCGTTACGTGCCAAATCAAAGCTAGGGAGAACCTAGCACAGATGATAGAAAATAGACGACTTGCCAAACCCGAGGCGCCTATTTACTCTGCCTTTCCGACAGCTGCCATGTGCCATCTGGGTTCTGTGCGAGATCAGGAAGAGACCATATTAATTCTCTGACGAATTGGCCAGCTTCTCATTTGGGTTCTCTGAATCATTTACAGAAAGAAAAACCCACAGATTTTTCGTTGTCCATAGCCTGAGATGAAGCATAAGGCTTAAGCAGCTGAAGTTCTCAATTTTGTGAAGAAACATTCTGCATCAAGGTCATATTATTGATATTGGTTCTTGATAGATCTTAATTGAACAGATTGGTTAGAGTGAGTATTTTGTGTGTTGTGTGTGAGAGAGAGAGCAATGGCACAAAATGGGTTCCTTGTCTGCACTCCTTTGATGGCAGAGACTGTGGGGGAGATGCTCAGCCATATGCAGCATGCCAAAGATGTTGGTGCAGATTGTATAGAGATCAGACTTGATTGCCTCAATGGATTTAATGCTGCAACTGATTTGGCACAGCTCTTGAAGGCCAGAGTTCTGCCTACTATAGTCACATACAGGTATTGCAATTTTGTATTTTGTGGTCTTCTTTTCGTTCTAGCTCTCCTCAATGGGCCTACAGTACAAATCTAGATAATTGCGGTATTCACAGTTGAGTGAAGGATTATATACAGGTACCTGAGTATTTTTGTATTCTTTGAATCACATGTGCAGTCCTATGATTCAAATAATCACATACTCTCAGACTGCACATAGAACCAAAATCAGAGCACAGATGGCAATAGTCTACTCATTCTCATTAAACGAAATACGAAAACATTTCCAATTCACAATTGTAAAGGCAATAGTCTACTCATTCTCGTTAATCAGAATATCAAAACTTTTACAAATCACAATCTGTCATGCTTTCTGTCACACTTACCTTCAATGCGCTTACCTGTGTTACTCATGCTTTTTCTTGAAACTTGAGATCCTCCAGCAGGTCGTGTCAGTATAAACTCAACAATGCTTTATTATTTTTTATTTTTTTTTGGAACGCTGCTTATGTTACTTATGGAACAAATAAGTATATCATAGGTAAGAAAATTACATCAATTCCAGGAAAATCCCACCCTAAAAAGGCCACAAAGACAAGCATATGCACCTGCACACCAAGAGGTAGAGACTCGACATCAGTATAAGAGACACTAAGTTTGACTTTCAGAAGCATTGCCACCTCCTGGTTAAAACTCCTCAAATCCCCAAATTAAAAGGGAGGCACCTCCTGAAAGGTAATTTTGCCAAGAGGAAGAGACTCAACATCACTATAAAACTCCTCAAATCCCCAAATTAAAAGGGAAAGCACCTCCTGGAAGGTAATTTTGCCAAGAGGAAGAGAATCAAAATCACTATAAAAGACACCAAGTTTGACTCTTAGAAACACTGCCACCTCCTGCTTAAAACTCCTCAAATACCCAAGTTAATGGGAAGGCACCTCCTGAAAAATAATTTTACATTGATGTTTCCACAGAAAGCCAATAGCAAGCAACTGTACTGAATGCCACAAGGAGTTGCAGTTGTCCATCCCGCTATCGGTTAATGCCTTATTATTGTTATGGATGTTCTTTTGTGTTGTCTAACTATTATAAGTTTTAGAGTTTTTAGCCAGAATCTGGCATAACAATTTTTTAGTCAAATCTTGATTTTTTGTTGTTTAAAATGTGTTTTTGATTGCATATATGGATTCAACACTTTAAAAAATTCCTGAAATACTCGGATTGTGGAGAGTTCGTAATTCAAACTTATGATTCCAAGAAATCCTTGCTAAATTCTGTGCAAATTCAACCAGAAAATATGCCCAGAAAACTTCCAAAATGTATAACAAGTAAACTACAACCTAATTAACCAGCCTGTATAGTAAACCTTATAACATCGTGGCTACTCAGAGGACTATATAGCGTGGCACAAACAATACTTCAATCATGTTTGGCAGCATGTTGTTAGGCTTATTTTTTTCGGTCAAACCCAGGGGACAACTGCATCAGAAAAATAATTCATTATACTTGCAATCGTTGTAGTTAATCCCAGCTTCATATTTTGACCTATAAAATCCCACTGATTAAGAAACTAACTAAGTATAGTCATTGGATGATTTTGAAAGAATCTTCTTGTTATTAGCCAGGTGTTGGAGTTACATAATTTTGCTCTAGTTTATCTATTATATATTTTGGATGGTTTTTTTGCCTATTTCCTGGTTTAATCTGCTTAGCTTTTTTGGTAGGAATTTGTTGGAATCACAAGTTCACGTTGTGAACCCTCCACAATCCAAGTGTCCCAGAAGTTTTTCGGGATGCTGAATCCATATATACAATCAAAAACCAATGTTAAACAACAAAGATCGAGATTTCACCAAAAAAAAAATTTCATTGTCATTGACCAAAAACTTCCAAAGATATAATGTTTAGATAAGATAAGATAATTATATTTATGTCCAACTAATGACCACAAAGTAGGTGAAAGGGACTGTTGAGTACATAGATGTGTATACAAAGCGGGAAAACCAAACAGTCTCCTATAAAAGATACAATGCATGAAGTAAATCAACATTTGGCCCTAGCAGAGAAGATCCAAGAGCTAATAGGTCTGAGGATCAAACCCATCTCTCCTAACATCTGAGGCTGAATGAATAACACTGAAGAAACTCAACAAAGTCTGTTGGCCCGATGAAGAGCCGATGGCAAGTGCAGACTGTCCACTAAATCATATCCTGGGGGGTTCACACGCTGCTGAATGCTAGAGGACCTAGTCTGTCTCCCAGGAATGGATCTGAGACGGAATTGCTGCTGAGATCTCGTGTGGCAAGGTGAGGTCCCACGGATCCTCACTGATCTGGAGTCTGGATACGTACTAGTATCAATTGATCTCTTGGTGCCCCTGTCTGAAGGTAGTACCCTGAAAAATGTCGTGATCCTCTGTGTGGGGTCTGGTCTGATGGGAGGCTGAAGAATATGCGCTTGGAACCTAAGACCCTCCTGCATATATAGGGCCAAACATCTTTGATCGGGGTACTTGAAAAAGTTGGCAAGGGTCTGAGAATCTCTGAACAAGCAATGAAACCTTCCTCTCATCTCGTAGTTGACAGGGCAACCCAAGGATGAAGTGCACCTCGGTCTCCACTTCTTGTAAATGACATACCTGGCAGAGTTTGTCTAGTCTATCCACCTGGTGGTTTGTCTCTACCCGAAGTCTATGAGAACCTACTCTGAACTGGCCTAGAGGAATGCAAAGAGTATGCATCCAGTGGTGAAACGTATACTGGGGTTGAACAATGAGCCCGTCTCTCAACTCCAAGAAGTGCTAAGCATAGAAGGCCATCTTTGGGCGCAACCCTCCTAGAGGATTGACCCAGGTGACCTGGACGAACTACCTGTAGATGTACTCCTTGATGATCTTGTTTAACTCCTGTCTAGTAGGTAAAAGGTGACCATGAGCATATAAGGAATATCAGAAAGGAGGGAGACAATCCAATTGAATTCCCACTGACTCTAAGAGGTTTGAAACTCCTGTAAACCAACATCTGGCTCAACCTGAGGCAGTAGAATGGGTAATAGTCTCAGAAGAGCAATATGCCAAGTAAGGATAACAGTCCCTACTCTTTATCGAGTCTGCCAAGCCCTGGACACGATGCAAGAATGAAACCAATCTGAAGACCATCTCAAGCTGAAAGGGCTGAGCTCCAAACTCTGCAAGGATGATGTGCTGTGACATTGTCAGTTTGCACCTAATGATGCGGCGGAGAAGAAGAATCTAGATTCTCTCAGCTGAAGCCCAGTCTGACTCAAGTAAAGACGGTCCCCAAATCTCTGAGCCATATAGAACAGTGGGACGAATCAAGGTGTCCATGAGGCTCATCTTGGATGAGATGTCCTGGAAGTGATGTCGAAAGCACTGTCTCTCGAGAAGGGCTAAGGATCCATATCCTTTGTTGATCCGAGGTTGAAGCGTTGGTCGCAAACTGAAGCGAGGACCTGAGAATTGCACCCCCAAGTAAGTATAAGTGATGGTGATCTTAATCTCCTCCCCTCTGAATAGAAAGTGAAGGTCTGATGTTTTCTTCACCCCATTGAAGATCATAACCTTAGTTTTACCAGGTTGACCATAAACTGTCGATGATCACAAAACAGAGCTAAGGCATCTAGCTGCCTCTGTAATCCTTCTGGGAATGAGGAGAGGAGGACCACATCATCAGCAAAGAGTAGAATAGATATCAGAACCCGGTGAAGGCGGCAACCATCAGTGTCCTAGATATGCTCGTGTAGAAATGCTTCCAACTTATCAATATAGATCCCAAACAGGGTAGGGGACAGTGGACAACCCTGTTTAACCCTAATAGTGCTTTGAATGAAATCAGACATCCCATGGGCCGCGTGAAGACGACCAAGAATGGACTCATATAGGCGCATAATAGCGGTCAATAGGGTTGCAGAGATGCCAATATCTCCGAGTCTTTGGAGCAAAGCCTCCCTTGGAACGGAGTCAAAAGCTTTCCGAAAATCTACGAAACAACAATAGACTTTCAAAGAGTGGTGTCACGCCTCCTCAATCACGGCGCGAAGGGTGAAGATGTGGTCAATGGTCTGATGATCCGGTCGAAAACCTGCTTGTCCCCTAGCTCTGAGTTGTCTATGCTCAAGGTCACTGGAGAGCTTCCTATGTAGAATAGTAGCATACAACTTTGAGAACGTGTGACCCACCATGATTGTTCTGTAGTTATTGGGATTTGAGATGGAACCTGATTTGTGGATCGGATGGATGATGTGGTGTGCCCATGTTGGTGGAAAACCTTCACGAACTACATGGTTGAAGAGATCAACCAAGTAGCTAACCAAAGCACGGAAACCGTGCTTAAAGAACTCTGCTTGGTAGCCTTCCTCATCGGCTTCTTTGCTGCTATTCATCACCCAAATGGCCTCTCTAATATCTCTGTCTGAGAATAGATAACAGGAAGAGGGTGGGGAGGTAACATGAATTTGGGCCTGCCCGGGAATATCATAAAGGTTGGAAGTGTGAGAGAACATGGATGTAGGGTTGAGGTCAGGTGGAAGAGGGGAGCGTCGGGGAAGGATGGTACGCCATAATTGTTTAGGGGAGTGGGCAAGGAGAGCAGAAAGTTCTCGTCTTCTATGGGAGACAAAGAGTCGTTTCTTGTGATGAAGGAGACGACGATAAGAAGCTTTGAGGTTGGAGTAGGAGGGTTGAGAGTGGGTGAAAGCATATCGAAGTTCTCGATGTAGAGTCTTGCATTCATCATCGTACCATTTGTTCATGGGGCAAGATCCAACTTTAGGGGAGATGGAAGTGGAATGAGTGGAGTGGGGGAAGGATTTGAGTGTTGCTTCCCAAATGGCAGTTGAAAGACAGGTGTATTTAGTGGAAGCAGAATCAAGCAAGGAGAATTGGGTTTTCGATGGGAGCATCTTGCGTAGGGTAGAGGAGAAAATGTCAGGGTCTCCTTCGTCAAATCGGAAGGTAGTTCGGGGTGGGCCCCGAGGGGAGGGATGGGGTGGAAGGGGAGGGTCAAACTGGAGAGAGAAGGAAAGAAGTGCATGATCAACAAGGGGGATGGGGGAGACTGAGAGATGGCGAATAAAAGGGAGCAAGTTATGGCTAGCGAGTACATAATCAACTACACTCGCACCCCCGCCATATGGCCGGCAAGTGAAAAAGTGAGAGTTTGGGAAACAGGGGAGACCATTTAGAATCAACAACTCCTGAGATTCCCCCAACTACAATAGATGTTTACCATAAACTGTAATGGGCCCTAAAGCATCATCTGACATCTGGTGAAGCCCTACTGAATCTGGATCTATCCCCTAGGTACAAAATACATCCTCTGATCGGTCGTGGAGAGGGATCTGGAGTGTAGGAATTTACAGGGTAAGTTCCTCAGACAGAACACCAAAGGACACCGCTCACAAACAGATCACAGATCAATACACCAATACTTTTGACGTGGTTAAAACCCTCAAAGAGGGAAACAGTCCACGGCCTGAGCCAACGCGGCCACTTCAGGCAATTTATTACTAAAAGAATGAAAATTTACATAAGCTTCTCTCATAGACGGGTTAACCTACAAATGACCCTCCATGCTCTTTAAATAGAGATCATGGACCAATCGGGTGTTAAGCCATGGATCAAGTGTCGGTAATACCGAGGAGAGAATGAACCGTCGGATCACTACATATTGTGACCGTCGGATTGTAAGTTACAAAATGTACATAGTAAAGAAACACACTTTACCTAACTCTATACTAGACCAAGTTATACTTAACTATTTCCTATGTGTCGGAATATCCTAACATCCCCCCTTAAGAACAACTTGGGATAGGATTGAAGGATTTACAAATATGACACAATAGGAGAAGGAAGAAGGCACTAGAGCCTATCCCCCCTTAGTGACAACTTCTTGAACTCCAACCATAAATCGAAGTTTAGTGAACTTCGCCTCTGTGAGAGCCTTTGTGAAGATGTCTGCAACTTGATCATCTGTTGAACAATATTGCACTTCAAGAACATGGTCGTGAATGAGCTTTCTGATGAAGTGCATGTGCAATTCAATGTGTTTGCTGCGCTGATGTTGGACTAGATCTTTGCATAGTTGAATGGCACTTTGATTATCACACCAAAGTGTAGTCGGATGTTGCTGCTGAAAGCCAAACTCTGATAGGATCTGACAAAGCCACAAGGCTTCCTTACTAGCTTCTACGGCACCACGATACTCTGCTTCTGCTGAAGAAAGAGAAATGGCACCTTGTTTCTTGCAAGCCCATGTAATAGGTCCTAAACCAAGAGTGAACACATAACCTGCAGTAGACTTCCGATCATCAGGGTCACCAGCCCAATCGGAATTAGTGAAGCCAACCAATAGAGGAGATGCTTCGGCACTGTAATGAATCCCAAACTGAACTGTACCTCGAACATAATGAAGTATTCTTTTAGCTGCTTTCCAATGACTTTCAGGTGGGTTTTGCATAAACCGAGCAACAAGGCCAACAGCAAAGGAAAGGTCAGGACGAGTATGGGTTAGATACAAAAGTTTTCCTACAAGTTGACGGTATAAGGTAGCATCAACTTGAGGAGAAGTACAAGTGGCTGAAAGTTTGACTCCAGACTGAAAGGGAGAAGGGGCTGGCTTACAGTCTTCCATGTGAAAATGGCGTAGAATATCACAGGCATACTTGGACTGGGAAAGGGAAATACCTTCCTTGGGTTGCAAGACTTGAAGACCAAGAAAATAATGTAAGTGTCCTAAGTCTGTCATTTCAAACTTCCTTTTAAGGCTAGACTTCACATGGTTTATAAGGTTGGGATCACTACCAGTCAGGATAAGATCATCAACATAAAGAACAAGAATGATAAGAGACTTGCCCACTTTCTTGGTGTAGACAGTATTGTCAAAATGACACCTAGAAAAGCCATTTTCTAAAAGAAAGTTATCCATTTTGGCATACCAAGCTCGAGGAGCTTGCTTGAGACCATAAAGGGATTTCTTAAGCCGACATACAAGGCTGGAGTCTGTATGTATAAAGCCAATAGGTTGTTCCATATAGATTTCTTCATGCAAGTCCCCATGCAAGAAGGCAGATTTAACATCCATCTGATGGACTTCCCATTTGAAAGAGGCAGCAAGGGAAAGAACAAGGCGGATAGAGTTCATTTTGGCAACAGGGGAGAAGGTTTCAGTGTAGTCAATGCCTTCAACTTGTGAAAAACCCTTAGCAACAAGATGAGATTTATGTTTATCAACTTTCCCATCTGGTCCATACTTGGTTCTGTAAACCCATTTGCATCTAACAAGTTTTCGTCCCTTTGGTAGAGGAACAAGATCCCACGTATCATTTGCCAATAATGAATGATATTCTTCATTCATAGCTGCTTCCCAACCTGGATGGCCTGAAGCTTCTGCAAAGGTGTCAGGATCATAATTCACTGAAGCTTGAGCCAGTAAAGAAGAGGCTCTCTCGAACTGAGAACGTGTATGTCGCTGATCTGTAGGATCACCCGCAAGATCACCTGCTGCATCCCGAGTAGCACGGACCCATTTTCGAAGCTGAGGAGCTAAAGGAGGATCCTGAGAAGGTGGGGGAGGATTTTCATCCTCGCTTTCATCATCTGAAGAAGAAATATTTTCAAAAGTAGAAGAGATAGGGAGAGGTGGCACATCCGCCGAACTAGGCTCGTAGGCTGATATATTTTCAGCAAACTTTACATCTCTTCTAATGATAACATTTTTGGACTTAAGTGGAATAAGTCTATATCCTTTGACATCTTCAGAATATCCAACAAAAATACATTTTTCACTCTTAGGTTCTAAAGCTTTATGTTTCTCATCTGGAATATGAGCCCATGCTTCACTTCCAAAAACACGAAAGTGACTTACATCTAGTTTAATTGAGCTCCATGCTTCTTCTGGAGTGATATTCTTTAAAACCTTAGTAGGAGTGCGATTTATTATGTAATTTGCACAGTTAATTGCTTCTGCCCAATAATTAAGACTAAGTCCTTTAGATTGAAGCATACAATTAGCCATTTCCTTTAAGGTGCGATTCTTCCTTTCAGCTACACCATTTTGTTGTGGAGTATATGGAACAATATGTTGCATTTGAATTCCATTCTCAGTGCAAAAGTTGATGAATTTGTTGTTAACATATTCTCCGCCATTATCAGATCTTAGCTTAAGAATTTGATGTCCAGATTGTTTTTCAACAAAGGCCTTAAAGGCCAAGAACATGTTAAATACTTCACTCTTGAGTTTTAAGAAGTATACCCAAGTGCGTCTGGAGAAATCATCAATGAAAGTTAAGAAATACTTGTAGCCAGAGAATGAAACAACTGGAAGTGGACCACATAAATCACTATGCACGAGCTGTAAAGGGGCTGAGGCGTGCCAAGAGGCACGTTTTTCAAAACTGTCCCGATGATGTTTTCCGAGTACACATACGGAACAAACACCATCTCTGCAAGATACCATTGGAAGACCTGTCACCATATTTTCTTTACATAGGTTCTGAAGAGAGCGATAGTTTAATTTACCAAATCGCTCATGCCAAAGTTTGCTCACTTCATCATTATGAGCAACAAATACTGAGGGAAGATTTGATGACCCAAAGTTGTGAAACTTATACAACCTTGTAGAATCATCAGCAATGCCAGTAGCTAAAATCTGTCTAGGATCTCTTAGGTCCTTAATTACAACATCGTGAGGTGAAAATTCAACGATTTTACCTTCACCTGAATGGGTTATCTGATATACAGATAGAAGGTTGCAGGATAAGGTTGGAACACATAATACATCATTAAACTGACCATTGTCTATATGAACAGTTCCAGTCCCTACAACACTAAGAGATCTATCATCACCAACATATATATTTTTGGTGTTACAATCATTTAAAGAAGAAAACATGGCTTTGTTTTTGGCCATGTGATAAGAAGCTCCAGAATCAATGAGCCACTCATGAGAATGAGAAGAAGAAGATACATTTAGTGCATAGCCAGACCGAGATGCTTGACAACCACATGCAGAAAGTGCCATTCCTGAAGATGAAGTTGAAGTTGAAGAGTGCTCCAAATGGATGTTATGCTTCTTCATTGCTGCTTCCAAGGCTTCCATCTTCTTAAAGCATTTAGATTCTAAGTGGCCATCTCGATTACAAAAGTTGCAATGTCTATCAGTCTTCTTCCCTTTGTTTTTATTTGTCTTATCATTTTGTTGAAATGATTTTTCATTTTGAGGCTGAGATCGCTTAGGACCCTTGTTTGGTTTAGGACCATTCCTTTTAGGATACAACTTCTTAGGATTCTTTGGATTTGGTTGCTGCTGGGCGGCTAACGCTTTCTTAGAAGAGTTTCCAAGATTAAGAAGACCAAGGTGTAAGAGTTTTTCTTGTTCTCTTATTAAAGAATCACAAAAAGAATGAAAGGAAGGGGACTTGTAGTCTTGTCCTTGAGAAATGAAGGCTTCTCTTGTAGAATGGAAGGTGGAAACAAACACAGAGTAGGCTAGTCCCAACTTAGTAAGAATGGAATAGATAAGGTTACTATCTTCTTTCTTAACCTTAACACCTTCCAAGAGAAGTATAGGGGTCTTGAACTTGGACAAAAAATCTTCAATGCAAGAAAAATTATTGGGGTCCAATGTAAGCAACTCATTTTCAAGTTGATGGGCTCTAAGTTCATTTTTTTTATTCCAAAAACTTTAGTAATCTGTTTCAATGCTTCATCAAGAGTATCAAGTTCTGCAATATGGAATCTAAGATCTGGAGAAATAGACATCCCTATCAACCCACGTGCTTGATCTTGCCTATTTTTCCATTTAGCTGCCTTATCTTCATCTTTCGGTTTGGTTTCTTGGCCTGTGGCTATTCTGTAGAGACCTTTACTTCTAAGTAAATCCACAATGTAGGACCACCATTGGAAGTATTTGGTGCTATCAAGAATAACTTGGCATGGACTTTCCATTTTAATAGAAACTGAAGCTATAGATGCTGAAACTAAGTGTTCCAATGGAAAGATCTCGAAAAATTAGGCTGTTTAAAAAAAAAACGGTTCTGAAAACGGCTTCCGAATGAAGAAGTTATGGCTTTTTGAAGAAAATTTGATGAAGATGCCAACGAAATGCGGGAATGTGCGGAAATGAAAAATCCGCCTTCACAAAAAGGAGACTTGAACTCAAGACCTCTACTCTCATAAATTAGCTTTGGACCAATTGAGCTATACAAAAAGTTTGAGAGAGAGAGAGAGAGGGGGGGGTTGAAGCTTTGGTTTGCATGCTTGCTTTGAGAAAGCTCTTTTTCCCTACAAAACAAAAAAGACAAAACCCAACACGGATATACAAAAAAAAAACGAACCTTACGGCTCGAAGTTAGCTTTAGCCGGAAACTAAATATTTTCCTCAATGTTTCTGATTTTCCGAGATCACACTAAAGCGCAGCGGAAAAGAGCATATGCATGAGAAAAATCCTTCCTTTCTGTTTCTGATTTGCCCAGATCGCACAGAGTCACGGGGCAAAGAGCATACGCAGAAATGAAAGGTATAGATCCGGTAATAAAAAAAAGCTAAATAAACCGAAACCGAAATAAACAGAGAGAATATAACTGTAAACTGCAAATAAACACTGTATACCTCCAAATCTTAAAAATGACGCAGCTAGGGCTACTGGAAACCTTTTCGCGTGAAACGAAAGGGGTTCCTCACTGGAACAGATGCTCCCAACACAACAGAGCAGTCCTCTCGGCCCGAAAGTAGTCAGAAACAATAGATCTAGGAAACGGTAGTCGGATACAGTTCTATCGGCTTCAGATTTGGATCACCAACGGACACGGCCCTCAAATAGCTCTGATACCATGTAGGAATTTACAGCGTAAGTGCCTCAGACAGATAACCAAAGGACACCGCTCACAAACAGATCACAGATCAATACACCAGTACTTTTGACGTGGTTAAAACCAGTGTTTTACAACCAGGACCAGGACTCCGACCAGGCCGAGGATCGACTCCGACTCCGACCAGGATTCGGTAATGACTCGGCCTAGTCGATTTCAATGACTCGGTCGTTGTAAAAAATACATTAAATATTTATTTTTTTTATAAAAAAACATAATTTTAAATATTTTAAACATAATTTTAAAGATTTTCATTCATGTTTCCAAACACATAGCATTATAATATA
Organism: Pinus tabuliformis; assembly: GCA_031772625.1. Lineage (NCBI taxonomy): Eukaryota > Viridiplantae > Streptophyta > Pinopsida > Pinales > Pinaceae > Pinus > Pinus tabuliformis. The sequence continues at coordinate 882,943,003 of CM062808.1, read as the reverse complement.
GATGGAAGACAACATATGATCAAAGTAGGCTCATGATCTGAGCTTATACTTAAAGAATCAACTCAAGTGCTAATCACTAATATATGAAGTCGATGCAAGTGGGTAGTAACTTATGAAACCTTGTATTCTAGACTTAGGGAACCTGGTTGCTGTTAGAGAAGGTCCCTTTGTGTTGGATTCCCCAACCTAAAGTGAGGGGCAATAGTTATTGAGGTGACAATGACAACTCCTGTGAGTTACACTTGAGCTTAGTACCCCCTTGTGTTGGATTACCCAACCTAAAGTGAGGGGAAGTAGCTGTTGAGGTGACAATGACAACTCCTATGAGTTACACTTGAGATTAGTAACCCCTTGTGTTGGATTACCCAACCTAAAGTAAGGGTAGGTAGTTGTTGAGGTGACAATGACAACTCCTGTGAGTTAAACTTGAACGTGGTACCATGTGAAGGCTTTGCACTAAGGGCTGCAAGTTTGGGTGATAACAGGGACAATACTAATAAGTCAAACAACTAAGAGGAGGATTGGCAGTTACCCCAAGGGCTGTCAATTAGATCAACACTATCTGATTAGTTAAATCTGTGTTTTCCTTCTCTCTTTCTCTATGCATTTCTAGCGTAAATTAGCTGAACCCCATTAGACAACTTATAAGTTATAACTATGTTTAATCTATCAGAGTTATCCATAACATCAATTAGCATAATCTTAACCCACAAAGTTCCCACAAGAACAAACTGCCATACAATTATGTATGTCTGTATACTTATGTGCTTAACTCTCGAGATTCAATAATTGATTATGGTTATGATGCTTCACATAAGAAAATGTGGGAAAAAGACTCTGCTTTTACGATGCTCAACCTCTGGATCTTTCCAAAGGTCAAGTTTTCAATTCTGTGTTGAACATTAAAGAAATTTACCAGAATTAGGCAATATTCCCCTTACTCTACTCCATATTATCCTCAGATACCTTCTTCCCTACTCTATTACATAGCAAATGCAATAAATTCTCTTTAATTTCTAATCGTTAAATGAGAAACCAAGAATGTCAAAAATGGCAAAGGACAAATTGGATAAACTAAACCTCATGTTCTGTGCACAAAATTATCCAGCCCAGCACGGATACCATAAATTTAGTAGTAACACTTATCTGCCCTTCCAGACATGCACACAGCCAAAAAATCACTGCTAGCCAGGACAACTTGCACAGTAACTACATCAGAGTTCTATCATCACTGAATGGTGAGCCATTTTCAGCATTATGCCAATTTTTTGACATTGACATCATCAAGAACAAGACAATCCAATATCAGCATTCATCTCTTTCACAAGGTCCTAAATTTTTGTACTGGCTACAGCTGAAAATCAAAATTCATCGATTGCACTGAAGCATCAGAAGTGAGATCAGCATACATAAGGTAGAATTTCTGCAGTTTATTTTTACTGACTTCAAATACAGTGATTAATACCTGTACAAGAAACAACAAACAATCAGATCAACCCACTGTGTCCTCTCTGTAAATTACAGTTGAGATTTTGTATTCACAATCAAATACATGTCATTGAATTAAATTCACATGCCTCCAATTATAAAGTGTTGAATTAAATTCACATGTTTAACGCTGCCCAGCCGCTTTTTATTGACCCGGCCTGGTCAATGCGGACTCGGCCTGGTTGACCGAGTCAGCTATGACTCGGCCTGGTCATTAGATGACTAGGCCGAGTCATAGTTGACTCGGCCAAACTGGCCGGTTACTTGGCCTGGTCGCATTTTTTTTTTCCGACTCGGTATGACCAGGCCGTTTCCGAGTCAACTCGGCCTGGTTGTAAAACACTGGTTAAAACCCTCAAAGAGGGAAACAGTCCACGGCCTGAGCCAACACGGCCACTTCAGGCAATTTATTACTAAAAGAATGAAAATTTACATAAGCTTCTCTCATAGACGGGTTAACCTACAAATGACCCTCCATGCTCTTTAAATAGAGATCATGGACCAATCGGGTGTTAAGCCACGGATCAAGTGTCGGTAATACCGAGAAGAGAATGAATCGTCGGATCACTACATATCGTGACCGTCGAATTGTAAGTTACAAAATGTACATAGTAAAGAAACACACTTTACCTAACTCTATACTAGACCAAGTTATACTTAACTATTTCCTATGTGTCGGAATATCCTAACATGGAGATCTCTAGTGCAAACATCGAAGTCACCTAGGAGGATGACTTCCCCAACAACACAGTACTAGGTGATGTCGGTGTACAAGTCTATAAAGGGATCCCCATTTGAGCCATTATGGACAACAAATGGTGAAGAGGCTGGGGGGAAGTAACAAACTGCAATGTAGATGTCCCTCGGAGGAGAGACTCCGACGCTAATCCAAATCCACATAAACTTGGCAAACTCATCTTCGGCTACCAAAGATACCCTGTTCCGGAGTGAGTCACTAGCCAAACAAGCAACTCCACCTGATCCTCTGACCCCTCCTGAGCTCCTCATCTCCTGCCTGCAAACTGAGATCCAATGGTAACCTGCAATATCTGGGAGGGGTCGAACAAGGCTCGCATGAGTCTTGGTCACGAAGAGGATGTCAGTTGATTCGAGAGCATCATACAAGAGTCCTGGCGATGACCAAAAAGATCCATTGCCATTCCAACAACGGATAGAAATGCCTGTACCCTGTCGCCTCCCCAAGCGGGCCCGTCATTTGGAACCTCCAGTTCGGGGTTTCCACCCAGGTGGGAAGGAGTCCCGAATGACTGCCCAGAGATTCTTGATAACCGCCCATTTCCCTGCCTGTCGTGCTGCCATAACTTGTTCTCTAGATTGTTTAAGTTCCACAACCTGTGCTTGAGTGAGGTCCTCGTCCAAGAAAATCCTGTTGGGAAGAGAAAACAACTTCCACTTAGCCCTGAGGGTGCAGAGTTGATCAAATGCAGTCCGAAACCTGAGGAAGAGAGTGGAGTCATAGCCCAACCAGGCTCTGTCCAAAGCTATATCGAGGAGGCTAAGGGTGTCCCGAAGGAACCTAGCCCCCACTTCCATAGGATCCAGAGAGGGGTGGGGTAAGGGGTGACCTCTCACCTTGAGATTCAATTCTCTTGCCCGTCTGTTACGTTCTTCCCCAAGTTTTGCTTGCACCACTTCCTCAACTACTGCAAGAGGGATAGGAGTTTTATCCTTCCCTCGAACCACCTGTACCCAAGAATTGATGTGTGTCTCTATTTCTTGTTTGAAGGTGGCTTGTTGGGATCGGATTTCTTCTTGCTTGCTTTTAAGGTCAAGAATTTCTGCATGCAGTGCACCATTTGGAGGATGGAGAATTTCCTGCTCTTTAGTTTCATGTAACATATTCTTAAGGGATAAATTATCCCCCTCCACCTCTGAAACTTTGACAAAGAGGGTGTGTATTTCTAAACGGAGTTGCTTGTTTTCAGTTTCGAGAAATTCCATTTTCCGCAGCATTTGTTTTACCAAGGCTGTCCAGAATGAGAAATCAGACTCCGAGCTGACTACCACTTGCTCTTGCTGGTTTTCAACAACTGATAATTCAGCAAGGCTAAACATGTCATCTTGGCACAATTCGTCTTGTTGCACGAATCCAATCCCTGGATTTGGAACCCATTCTTTTGTCTTTGTCTGTTCCTCAACAGTAAGATTCATCAAAGGATTTAGAGAAAACCCGTCTACCGCCATCTTGGTATTAGAGTCACTGTCAAATTTAGTGGGTAGATTCTGTCAAACACTTGACGTGCATCCTTGGGCTACCTGTTTTGTTTCAGTAATCTGCCCTGCTCCTCACTGTTGCTCTGCTGTTGCTATCTGCTGCCTGTCGCTGTTTGCCTACTATCTACTGTCTCTGTCTGTTCCAACACTATGGCTAAGCGGGCGCTGCCTCAGAAGAAAACCCGTCCTGGAAAATGCAAATGACGTCTGTTACATATTACACTGAAACCAACTTGGCCCGATGCTAGCGCAGATACCTGGAATCTGTTTCCTCAACGCCGCTTCTACACTCGTTACCAGGGAGTTCGTTCTGCTTCCGTTGCAGGAAAATGTAGAGTATGTAGTGCAAGAGCACGAAGGCTATGGTCAGGCCTTTGTATTCTCCGAGGACCAGCGGCTGGACTAAAAAAAGCCATAGCCACTATGGCTAAGCGAATGTTGCCTCAGAAGAAAAGAAAGAAAACTCGTTGTGGAAAATGTCAGAGTGAATCAATCAAAAGCTAAATCACGACGTTGAGCGAAGCAGCCAAATCCAAGCTACTAAGCTCCAATAACCTCTTTTTTGGAAAGTTCAGGGCATTTTATCTCTAGGTATCTTCTGAAACCAGATTGAAGAATGCTCAGCAACACATCATTTATTGTATTTTGAAATGCCAGTGTAATTGCAATTCCTTGGCACCTTCTTTGATCACAATGGTTCCTTGGCTCCTTCCTCCACTTCCTCGCTTATCATTGTTATACTATGTGAGTTTTAGTATTTATGTTCATGCGTGGACTAAGAATGAGAAGGGTGATTTAATTCATTATTAGGCGATGCAATTTCTCATTACCTAGTAGAAGAGTAGGTGATGTAACTCCCAATTACTTAGTTTCATCAAGGTAAAACTCTTAGTTTCATAGTTTTATGTTATCAAACAAATGAGCAATGCCAATATATGGCTAGTGTTCAATAAATAGATTGCAACATGTTGGAACCAGGTCGAGTTCTCTGTGTCTGTTATGATCTCCCCTCTTGGCGATCACAGATACAAGCGGGTCGATGCATTATTATTTTGACAAGATAAACAAGGAGATAGGACACAATATTTAACTTCATGTTGTTAAACGATTGCACAATAAAAACAAATGGCTACTGCTCATTAATTAAATGAAGCTATTTAGGAACAAGGTTCAAATCTTGTGGTGTGTTAGGATTCCTCTTGTGAATTTTCCTTAGAAGAGGCCATGTTTCATCCTAGGAAAATTTAAACAAAATGCATTCTTCCTACCCGAGGCCAAAGAAGTCCAGTTTGCAGAAAATACGGGTTGAAAGTATTCCTCTTGTGAATTTTGCTTAGAAGAGGCCACGTTTCATCCTAGGAAAATTTAAACAAAATACATTCTTCCTACCCAAGGCCAAAGAAGTCCAGTTTGAAGAAAATACGGGTTGAAAGTATGTTAATGTATCCTATTCCAAATTCAAATGTTTTCAAGGGCTTTATGGCTTTATTGCTTTGATCATGTTCATCTGCCCACCAGATTGTCTGATCTTGTTACCTCTTAATAAGTGCTTACCCTAGAATTTAGCAGGTCTAAACTATAATGGGATGCATATCTAATGTATATATGCCAAAGGACTTATATTTTTGCCGATAACTCCCAGGAAAAAAAGGTTTTATCTAAAGGTCTTGCATTTAAATCTTCCTTGGGCTTAGAAGCTAGATTTAAGGGGTATCTATTCAGCTGAAGGTACCTCAGAGCCCCGATGAACACTTAGAAACTGCTACTTGAGGTGGTTATCATATTCAGCTAAAGTTGCCTCAGAATGCTAATGAACAGCTTGAAACTCTGTAAACTCACCCATGAACCAACACATTGGTGTGTGTAATTTTTTTTTTGAAGGAAATATTAAGACTCTTTGAAGACTGAAAATTTATAATTGGCTAAAAGATTGAAATAATATGATTCCTGTCCTCATAAATAATAATTTGTTATTCTTAAATTTACTAATATGGTGCCAAGGTGAAGCAAAAGAGATGTTACATCTAATTCTATTTTATTCTATACTTTTTCTCTTTTATGGTTAGGAGTTTCCATTCTCTAATAAATAAGCAAATTGTAGCAACGTGTGTGAAGTAGGTGATTGAGGCCCATACTTGAAAGTGTTCTCCCTTCTTTTAAGGCACCCTCTCTTTATTGAGCTGAGAGGAGAGGTGCTCTCCAACCTAGTATGGTACAGATGTTATAATGTAATGTGATGTAATGTGATGTAAATAAAAATAAAAATAAAATAAAATAAAATAAAAAGATTATTGTAATGTAATGTAAACATTTTAACTTGTCAAAATAAAATAAAAAAAATAGAAGTAAAAATAACAAAATAAAAATAAATCTATAAAAATAAAATAATGCTAAAAATAAAAGTAAAAATAACACTATAAAAATAAAATAATGATAAAAATAAAATGACCCAGGGTATTGAGAACCGATGGTATTCATGTGGAATATAGCATATTTAAAGGGGCACATTAAACTAGCCTAGATCCATCTTAACTATGGATCTACCAAGCACCGAGAGGGATCAAATCTCTTGAGATGCACCCTCACCTTATTAGTAACCCGGAAAGAACAATAGTGGGAGTAGTAGAGCCCCCTCATTATCCCACTAAGATGAAAATGGAAAGGGGGAAAGAGGAGAACAAAAGTCAGGACAACCTCTTTTTTCCTACCATTACCCAACTTGTTTTCCCCTATCATTATGCTAGTGGGATGGTAGGACGAGGTATCTGGCCTTTCCTTTATCAATATCATTAGGGAAAGGGCCAACCTTGCAGGGAAAAGAAAGAGAGTAAAATTAGTGGTAAGATCCATAAAGAAGGAATAGCCATTAAGATTGGGAAGAAAAGGAAAATGGGATTTTAATCACAATGAGGTATTTGAAGATAGAAGGAGAATCAATCTTTGCAGCATTCAGTTAGAGGGCCAACCCTTAGGTAAGCAAGATAAACTTTGGATCTTCTCATTTTTCAATGAGAAATATACAGTGTTACATGGGGACGCGTCCCCTAGGGTGTGGTGCATGCACCTTTCACACCCCACACACCTGGGATGGGGGGACGTCTAGGGAAATGTTTCTCCATGTCCCCCTTTTGGGGAGATGCAAGGGGGATGTTTCCCGGTGTGGGGGACACGACTCCCCAAAAATGGTGCTTCTAGACACCCCCCCTCCCCCCATAAAGGGCTAGTCGTACCCCTTTAACTTTGGTTGAAAACAATAATTTATGGGTGGGGAAGCTTAATATTCAACCCTAGGGCCCTACTAATGCTATGTAATTAATGGTAATGTTAAATTCTTAAAGTAAAAGTGACATTTGCCTTTATCTTTCATTTTCATCCTTTTACTTAAATTTTTTACATTACCATGAAAGGACTCAGGATGTTGAGAGTGGTTCCAACCTCATCGAACTTCATATGGATAAAATAGAATTTCATATCCCATTCAAATTTTAGCAGACTTATAGTTTTCAGGATTTCAGGATTGGGGGGATTGCATTGTTTCCATTGGATTCTATCATGTATGAGAGTATGGAACTAGCATTTAATCAAGAGTACCAAGCCCAGAATCACTCCCATTGAGGGGAGACATTTCCCCCTCAATTCTGTCTTATAACCCTTGAAATTGAAAAAAGAAAATAAAATTAAACTTAAAAAGAATAATACTTAACAAATATCAAAACCTAAACTAATTTTCAATCCCTAACTCCCTCATCCGACTTACCAAGCTTACCTCTACTTGGCTTACCACAAAGTGCTATCTGACTTACCAATTAACTATTGCCTCTCCTCCCCTGCGACACTCCTTCAATTCTCATTGCCCATTTTTAATTTTCAGCTTTAATTTTTGAGTCTTGACTCTAGATATCAATGACCTTTGACTAATTCTTTGATTCGTCACTCTTTACCATTTTTGAGCTTGAGTCATATCAATTTACTATTCTAGTATTCAGACTTCAATGTCTACTATAGTCTATTTTTCTTAGTACTAATTACATTCTAGAATGATGAATGATGAATTTAATTTTTAAATCAATTTACAATCTAGAATGATGAATGATGAATTTAATTTATAAATCAAGTTAAATTCTAGAATGATGAATATGGATCAATGTATTTCATTATTGAATCTTGTGGTGTATGGATGAATGATATATGCATTAGTCTGAATGATGAGTATGGATCAGTGTATTTAATTGTTTAATACAATTATGTATGGATCAATGTATTTATACTTTTATTATTGAATATATCTATATATATATATATATATATATATATATATATATACGGACGCCCCATATCCATCTTAAATCTCCCTAAAATTTGAGGGTACTCCCAAACGTCCCCCATATGCGTTTCCCTGCATTTGTGTCCCCCAGTCCCAGAGTCTTGGTGGAACATAGGAAATATATGGTATGCAATGTAACATCTTTTTTTATTTTATTTTTTCTTATTTTTTATATTGAAAATAAAAACCCTTGGGCCTACATCTAAACTACAATATGTAGTTAGTGGGTAATTGAATCCATTCTTTGTATTTCACAGCAAAAGTGAATCATATTAACATGATTTTCTTATGTGATCAAGGTTATATTATATATAAGATGTAGTGCTTAGTGGCATGAATCATTCTTAGGCTTCATTAGCCTTTTTATAGAAAAAGAAATCATGACATACATAGTATATCCTTATGTATGTGTATGTGAAATGGAAAGGGAATACCAATATAGAACAAAATTTCGACCAAGGAATATGTTATTGTAGTAAGATTTGCAACAATCACAAGTCAAAGTTGTAACCACCCCTCCCACATTTACCCGCTTTTACAAGCTCCCCAAGGTAAACATGAGATGAGTGCTACTATGACATGAATCGACTTCCAAGTTCCAGTGATGGAAGTGGGGCCTACAAATGAAAACTTCTTGACATTCTTCAGGGACTACAAACATCTTAAGAGCCAGATAACCACTCCAGGTGATTAATCCCTGAGCTGGAACCCTTTTTCACTGACTTAACTCCATAACCACACCCTTGGCATTTCCTGCATGAGGTTAAGAGGCTTTAACCACACTCATAAGCCCGCTTCCATGCGATATGACCCAAAAACTCCATTTCTGTGCCAGAGTTTTCGAAATTTGAGCAACTTTTCCAGGTTAGCCTCTAGACCACTGCCCAGAAAGCCTGCAACAAGATGCTAACAATGCTAACCATTAAGAAATTGAATAAGAACTTGACCTAGCCATGCCTAATCCATGATAGACATTTCGTCAAACATATGATAAACATATAAGCTATAGGTCATGAATGCATATATGATCATAAACTTTTGAATTTCATCTAAGAATCACCAAGAAGGCTCCAATCCCTCTCTAACTAGCTGCAACAACACTTGTTAGTCCATGCATTTATCAACCATCCAGTAACTTATCAAAACATGAAAAAAGCCATAGATAGAATACATCATATAACCAGTTATATAACCAACATATAACCAGAGTAGATACTCTAACAAATCAACCATAATATCCACATGATAACCAGTACAAGTGCTCATAGATTACAATAGAAGAATAACTCATATTAACATATGAAAATGCCAACTAAGTCAGGGATTTCCACGTACCACCCGAACAAATCTCTCTTTCAGCCAATCACCCTCGTGCCATATTCCAAGTATGAATGTGGGATCATAAAGGTTAAACCAAAACAAAACCAACCAGGGATTCGAGAGGCCAAACCACTTCAACCCTCAAACACAGTGATCTCACCTATACGGTCTAGAAATCACTAACATCAACTAGATCGACCTCTACCCAAGTTGTCCAAGGTTCTAGGAACTAATAACTCAACCCACAACTAAATCAGGGCTCCAGAACATTTGTTCCAACCCGCGGCTCCAGGGACTAGTAACTCAACCCACAAGGCTCCAGAGCGTTTGTCCCAAGTTGCAGGCTCCAGGAACTAACAACTCAACCCAAGTTGTTCCAAGGCTCCAGAGCGTTTGTTCCAAACCACAACCATAGGAAACTTGAGAACTAATCAAAAAAATAAGTGGGAAACCCACAACACCATGGCTATTTAGGAAATGACAAGGCAAGGTTGAAACCACTGTCAATCTAGTCAAATCTCTATGCCAATGATGACACATAACCAAGGAACCACATGCATATACCATGCATCCAAAAATCAACAAGGAGATCACACATCCAACCTGTTACCTGCAAAGTAAGTCCATTGTAGCTACTAATCCAACTGCTCCTTGCGCTTCCTTGCTTTCTCCAAATCCAAGTGAATGCTAGAGTGCTTCAAGCATGCTCCAAGAATGCTTTAAGTGTGCAAGAGTGTATGAGAGAGAGAATGAAAGGAAAACTCAACTCAAAACTGTCAAAAGGCTGTCCAAAACTGTGAACTAATTCTCTGATGCCTTTTTATCATTGATCTCTCTTTTTTCTTCATTTTCCTTCATTTTTCCTCTAATTTCCCTTGCATGAAAATTTGTATCTCTTCACCTTCCTTTTTTCATATTTTCCTTCATTTGCATAATTAAATGCCAATTATTGCCTCTTTGCCTTTGCCAGTGCCTTTGCCAATTTCCATAGCCATTATTAATCCACAAGTGATTCCCACTATAGTTTTTTTCTCAGCGTTCAACTTCGAATACGTGTCCCATGACCTTGGTTTTATTTTATTTACATGGAAAATCAACCAGGGGTTGTTACAAACCCCTACACCTTGGGGGAACACCATTCTCGGTGTTCAATGATGCTTATAACCAACAAAACATGCTGCCCATGGTTATTTATAACACAGCTTGATGCAACATTTACATCATATCAAATTGCTGAAAACATGAACACCGTACTGCTTATTGGAGCTTTGTAACATTGCTTGAAGCAGTGTTTGCAACATACTGTTTATTGGAGCTTTATAACATAACTCATTGCAGTATATACAATACACATACGCATATATAAATATAAACCAAAACACATAAACCCAACACATCTACTCAACCAACAAATAAAGAAGGATACAAAGTTCACATCTTAACCATCTCCCATGTAGCTTCATTGCATCCAAAGTGCTTCCATTGCACTTTAGCTTACTCGATTGCTCGGTTCTAGAGCATGAGATATTTCCGCTGCACAATGCACCGAGGTTCTGGCTGGAACTCTCCCTCTGGTTCCACCTGCAATACAGACAAATCAATCACATGATCAACATCCTGGACATATCTATTAAGCAATGAAACATGGAAAACATCATGGAATTTCACTGTTGGTGGTAGTGCAAGTTGGTAGGCCACTGGTCCAATCCTCTCAAGGATCTCAAAAGGTCCACAATACCGAGGTTCCAGCTTGGCACATGATCCAATCCTCAAGGAGCTCCTCTTGGGCTTGATGCACAAGTACACATGCTCCCCAACTTGAAACTCCTTGAATGCTCTGTGCTGATCCACATAACTCTTCTTCCTGTCTTGTGCTGCCTTTAGATTCCTCCTAATAACGTGCATCTCCTCTTCCATCTCAACCAACATATTCGGTCCAATTAGCACCCTGTTCACTGGATCACTCCAGTTGATAGGGGTATTACAACTTTGCCCATAAAGAGCCTCAAATGGACTCGTCCTCAAGGATGCCTAATACCCATTATTATATTCACACTCTACCAGTGGAAGATACTCCTACCACTTCGTCTATTGATGCATGACATACATCCTCAACATGTCCTCAAGAATCCTATTAACCCTCTCTGTCTGTCCATCTGTTTGCGGATGATAAGTTGTACTAAAGGCTAAATCTATCCCCAAGCCTGCAAACAACTCCTTCCAAAACTTGGAAGTGAACTTGGCATCTCTATCTGATATGATCTTCTTAGGAACACCATGCAATCTCACTATCTCCCTGATGAAGATCTGAGCTACCTCACTAGCTGAATTTGTAGACTTCACTGCAATGAAGTGAGCTACCTTACTCAACCTATCAACCAAAACCATGATGGAATCATGCTGCCTCAATGTCCTCGAAAAACATGTAATGAATTCCATGGAAATGACCTCCCATTTCCATTCCAGAATCAAAATAGGCTGCAATAAACCAGCCAAGTGTTTACACTCAACTTTCACTTGTTGACAGTCCAAGCACTTCGCAACATACTCAACCACCTCTTTCTTCAAGTTTGGCCAATAATAGAACTTCTTAACAACTGTCAATGTATTCTGATATCCCAGGTGACATGAATAAGGCTTGACATGAAACTCCCTCAAGATAAGCTTCTTGAGTTCACTGTTATTTGGCACATAAATCTTGTTCCTAAATTTGACTAAGTCATCTGCTGTGAGGTGATGCTCCTCATCTCTATCACCTTCACCCTGCTGCTGCAATCTCTGATCATCATGATGCCCTCCCTGCAAGATCCACTCCTACAAATCTGTCCCATAAGAGATCACAACTGAAATATGATTTAGTTGCACTTTCCTACTGAGAGCATTTGCAACCATGTTCTCCTTGCCCTTGATGTACCTAATCTCAAATTCAAACTCATAGAGGGTATCCAACCATCTAGCTTGCTTGTCATTTAGATTAGGTTGGTCAAACAAGTACCTCAACCCACTGTGATCACTCAACAAGATGAACCTCCTGCCAAGAAGATAATTTTTCCACATATTCAATGCATGAATAATAACTGCCAACTCAAGATCATGAGTCGCGTAGTTCCTCTCATGCACCTTCAGCTTCCTTGACTCATAGCATACCACCTGCCCTTCCTGCATCAGGACTCCACCAAGTCCTTCCTTGCAAGCATCTGTACAAACCACAAACTCCTTATCAGGATCTACAATATTCAAAACTGGAGCATTTGTAAGCAAATGTTTCAATTGCTCAAAAATAGTTGCACACTCCTCAGTCCATTCAAACTTCTTCCCTTTTCTCTGCAAAGATGTAATAGGATAGCCAATCCTTGAGAAGTTCCTGATGAATCACCTGTAGTAACCTACTAGTCCCATGAATGATTTGATGTCATCCACATTCCTAGGAGTTGGCCACTCCATGATAGCTTTAATCTTTTCTGGGTCCATTGATATCCCCTCCTTGGAAATAACATGTCCCAAGTAATGAATTTGAGATTGAAAGAAAATGCACTTGTTGAGTTTGGCATACAACTGATGCTCTCTCAACAATCTCAACATTGTTGCCAAGTGCTCTGCATGCTCTTCCTCATTCTTTGAATATAGCAATATGTCATCAATAAACACTATCACAAACTTGTCCAGGTAAGGATGCAACACACTATTCATCAAACACATGAAACTGGATGGAGCATTGGTAAGACCAAAAGGAACCACCACAAACTCATAATGTCCATAACTTGTACGAAATGCGGTCTTGTAAATATCTTCTTCTTTGATGCGCACCCGATGATATCATGATCTCATATCAATATTTGAAAACACTGTTTCTCCCTTGTTGACCACTACGTGTCAACTCCCCATAGCAAGTACACCCCCTTTTCTTCGCAAAAGGGATAGCGCTTGATTGACATGTTCGTGCCATTCGACAGTCATCGTCGACTTGATCATATTATGTTGTAAACCCAGTCTGCATGTGTGAATTGTAAATAATCTTAGTAGATATGAGTCATGTATGTAAATTGCCTAGGTGGACCTAATTTTCTAGTGATAATCTACATTCCGGAAGTTTTTTTGTCTCACCGATCCATGATCGGCAGAGTTTTCCTTCAGCCTAACCCCAAAGCCGGAATGAATTTTGTCATTAGAATCTTAGGAGAATCCTAGTGTGTTAATCTGCTAGATTATAGTTTTGTCGCAGAACTGGGTGGTTTATGAGGGTCTATGTCAAATGGGTTCTCCCCCTTGAGATGTAAAGTTGTAAAAGTCATGATGTAAAGTGTCTTGAGGGTTAGAAAATGTTTTAATCCCCTCATAAGTCCTAAGTCCTAGGTCCTAGGTGATTTTCCCAAAGGCTAAGTTCGAGGATCCATTTAAAAATAAATTAAAAATTAAAAAATTAAAAAATTGAAAAGATAAAAAAAAACAATAAAAAGGAATATATATATAAAATAATAATAATAATAAAATTAATGAAAAAATTAAATTAAAGAATTGAAAAATTAAAAAATAATAATAATAAAAAAATAAATAATAATAACTTAAAAATAATAATTAAATAATAATATTTTTGAGTAAATAAATGCAGAATTTCAATTTTTTAATGCATTAAAAATTCGACGGATGAGATTAAGAGATATCTTGATCCTCATCGACGGTCGAGATCATTTTGACGTGGATCACTCGAACTAGCTGTTGGGAATTTTTCCTTTAAATAGGGTGCTAGGGGTCATTTGAGATCATTCGATCTGTGAGTTTTGTGCTGAAGAAAGCTCTCTCGTAAACTTTTCTGGTGCAAATAAAGAAAGACTTTGGAGTTGAAATCTTGCTGGTGTTACTCTCCTGAAGTGCTGTGAGCTGTTTTATTTTCTGCATAATTTTGTTTTCAACCATTAGTAATAGCTTAATATAGAGTATTGCTGAACACAGATATCTTGTTCACTTGCTAGGGTTTGAATAGTATTAGAATTTCTGAAAAAATGGCAGGTATCTCCATTGCATCTGGGATCTAGTACTGTTTTTCTCTCTTTATTGATGGTTGAAGTGAGCTGTGCAGGAGACCCTTTTTGAAGAATTTAGTGGGCGTTTGGGGAAGTTCTCGGCTGAACCAGCCAACTCCCACAGAGCATTTTCATTGTAGAGCCCAGCCAGTTTCAATCTTGGTTTTATCATTTAAATTTATTTTATGAATGCATGAGAGATTTTCTAAAGTATTCCATGGTAAATTTAAAATTTTGAAATATTACTGTTGATCACTGACAAATCTCGCTGTTATAGAGCCATGGATCTGCAAATGCTGTCACTGTTTAGTTGATTCAGGGTTTTAGTTTTATTTTCTGCACATATTATTTTTGGGTGTTTATCTTTCCATTACAGGTTGCTGGGTTTTCTGGAGATTTCCGAGGGTTTATCCATTGGAGATTTCTGAGGGTTTATCCAAGCTGTTTTGCTCAATCCCGGAAATTTTGGTGAAATTTTCTGAGCTTTTGGGTTTCTATGTTGGTGGCTGAGAAGTTAATTTTGTTTTGAGAGGCAAATTGTGTTCATACACCTGGTCGTGATTGTTTCATTGCTGCAAAACCCTCTGGCAGCTTCAGCATTTTTCCACATTCCAAATCCATATCACCTGCACTGCGTGCAAATTTCTATACACGGGCAGATCTCAGCGTTTTGTTTTGTTTTTATTTTTTTTGCGTGGACAGGTTAATCTCTTTGTATGTATGCGTAATCCTGTAAGAACCTGCAGGTAGAAAGGAAATCGCCCCCACGCAGTCTTCCAAATCTTCACGCGCTGCTCATTCTAGCTCCACGCTCCATATCCCTCCACGCAGGTCTCTCACCCTCATCACCCAGCACTCTAGCATTCTTTACTATCTCATCCACGTTGACTTGCACACTGCGAATTTTTTTTTTTCCGCTCCGCATTCACCAGAATACCACGCAGCCTTTCGACTTCTTCACCATTTCTTCAAGCTGTCTCTGCCCACCAGCATTTGCCCAGCTCTCTGCAGATTTTCTACCACACGTTCCTACCCTTCTGCTGTCATCCATTGCTGCAACACGAAACCTTGTTGCCCAACGCATTTCTGGTCTCCACGCGCTCATTCCCACGCTGCTCCGAACCTGCGTTATCGTGTGAGCTCACTGTAATTGGCGTCTTCCAAAACCTGCATCCACGTTGCCCGCAGTCTTCCCTGTTGTTACGCTGCCTCATCCCCTCGACCTCTGCTCCTCACGCCTATCTCCCACTGCTTTCTCCCGTTGCCATCAACCTGCCATACCCACGCACAAAAAAAAATAGACGGCGGTGAAACGAGACAACAGGCGTAGGTAATTTTTTTTTTTCTCTTATCACGGGTTAGGTTTCCTTCTTTATGCGTACGCAGTATGGTATAAATGCGTTTTTCAGGTTTGAAATATATGTAGTTGCTAAGTGTTTAATTTTTTCGCATAAGGTTACGTTTTAGATTTTGTCTTTTCAGCTAGCGTATAGTTTGGTTTAGGTTTAAAAGTCTTAATCTTTAGTTTTATTTAGATTTAGTTATATTTTGGTTTAGTTTTGTTTCTTTTATTTTAATTTAGGATTTATCATTTTTTTTTTTCATTTAAAAATAAAAAAAATAAAATAATAAAAGGCATAAACTTTCATTTACTTTAAAATTTAGTTTTGTTAGATTTTAGACTTTAGTTTAGATTTTAATTTTAAGTTTTGTTTAAAAAAAAAATATAACAAATAAAAAATTCATAAAAATTATAAAGCTTTAAAAAGCATAAAGAATTTGCTTTCTTACAGTTTAGATTTTGATTTAATTTAGCTTAGATTTAGCAGTTTCATTTAGTTTTAGAATATTGTTTTATCTGAGAAAAAAAAAAGGATTTTGAAATATTCTGCCAGATTTAGTCTCGCCTCAAGGATTTGCCATGATTGCGAAGTATCTTTTCTGTTGAGGCTGAATTTTTTGATGTGGAATTAATGATTATCATTTTCATGTGGTTAAATATGCTTGAATGATCATTTAAAGATTAGCTAATGAATGTGATCTCTGGTTAACATTCGAAATTACGTGGTTGTTTAAAGCATTTATCTTTCGAAATTGCTGGAATATCGTTATTGAGTTTTAATCGCTGGATCACTATTAAAGCATTGTGCATCTATCGAATATTTTGCATTGCTTGAGTTATCTGATGGTAAAGGATTGTTGATGAGTTCATCTTTTCGCAACATTTTCATTCAGCGATTAACTCTATAAGGCACTGGTCTGTAAATTTAATAAATCATTTTAGTGTTGGTTTCCCTTCGTGTCTCCCAACCCAACTGATTTACAGTTGGTCATCCATTTTCCTATAGGGTCCACCCCCCTTAGCCGCGGGAGATAGGCTTAAATGGAGAGATCGGGGATCAGGGTGACAGCCACCGGTCTGAGCGTTGTCGTGACAATCTGTGCGACAACATTTTTTGGCGCCACTGCCGGGGATAGAGTTTTTTTTGTCCTTGGTCCTTTCATTTCGAGCTTTTTCGTGTTTCACTTCTTGTCCAAGTGGCGACTCCACTTCATATATTATCTTCAAGAGTGTATACTAGAAGACATCCAAGCAGTTTGTGCAATCCTACTCCTGATCCTGAAAGGGTCCTTAGGGTACGATTACACAAACTCTCTTCTCGTACACTTCTTGTTAACCTTGGACAAGAAGCCCTCTCTGATATCCATTTGCTTTTTACTAGTCAAGTTAGGCACAACATCATGGATATGTATGCCCCTTGCAATTTTTCTAACATTCCAGGGTATCCCAATGCTCTTCCATCAGTTGGGATAGATAAGTTGCCTAACTTTCAGGGAGATAATGCGATTAGTGCAAATTCGCATCTGAGGGATTTTAGTATATGGATGGCTAAGTACGCAAGGTCTCCTGATTTCGATCATGAAGATGTTAGAATGACTCTTTTTATTTTAACCTTGGGAGGTGATGCTCATGAATGGTTTACTGAAAAGCCTCAGAATTCATTTGATTCCTTAGAATCGATCATTAATGCCTTTAAAGAAAAATATGGAGATAAGAGAGAAGGAAGACACCTCGTAAAAGCTATTAGCATAATAAAAAAGAGAGAGAATGAAATTGTTGAAGAATTTAATAAAAGGTTTAATGGTATTATTAGAGAATTACCTCAAGAATATAAACCTACAGACAAATCTCTCCAAGATTTTTACATTGATGCTTTTAGTCCTGAGCCATCTTATGAATTAAGGCGTGCTAAACTTAATGATTATAGAGATTGCCAAGCCTTAGCTATAGAGCTTGAAAAGGACAAGGAAACATCTGGGAAGTCTGAGATCCCAGGTTTTGATAGGGTTGCTACAAAACTAAAAGAACCTAAAGGAAAAGCAGTTCAAGAACCTGAAAGCGAACTTGTTCTCAAATTGCTTCAAAAGATTGAAACCATGGAAATCAATCAAAATAAGGAGATAGCCACTTTGCAGAATAGGTTGATCCAAATGGAAAGAGCGCAAACGCAAAGTTTTCAACCTCGAAATAATAATAACAGAAATAACAATTAGCAAAAGAAGGGTCAATCTAGTAAGCAGAGACCTCCTAATCTGCTAGCTAATTTGGTTGATAATGCTCCTCCTTACTGTCGGGTTTGTGATGCTCTTCATGAAGAGGCCACTTGTCCCATCGTTAGAAGAATTTTAGATAATGGAATGTTTGGGGCAGGTGATCAAATAAATGTAGTAGGTAACAAGTTTCCTTTGTCTATGGATGATTGGATAGAGGTCAAGGAAAAGAGTCGTGATGTTATGAATCCTTCATCAGCTTTTAGTATAAATAACCTTGAAAATGATGATGACATTTTGGCTAGGTTATATGGTGAAAAACCCTCTCCTGAGCAAATCTTGGAAATTGCTAGAGATAAAGGTTTGACCTACCAGAGAAGGGATAAAGATCAAAGTGGGAATCAAATTCCCCCTTGAACTTTTGACCCTGGTTTAAACTCTGGATTAGATGTCGATTTAGGAAGTTGGTTTAACAATGCAAAAATCTGGGTTCCTGTCTCCGAGATTGCTAAAATCCCTTCCCAAAGAGACAAGTTACTAAAAGCTATTCAAGGTCCTCAAGTAAATACTTCTCAACAGAAGACTCGAGAAGTGGACTATCACGATGCTCCCATATATCTGCAAAGCTTAGATGCTGATAACAAAGATCACCAGCCTTTCTTTATCACCTTATTAGTTAATGGATATAAATTGAATAATTGCATGTTGGATTCTGGTGCATCAGCTTGTGTAATGACTAAAAGGGTCATGGAACAACTTAACTTAAGAGTTTCTAGACCCTACTATAACATATGTGCCATGGATTCTAAGAAAATTGAAGTGCATGGTTTAATCAAAGATTTGCAAGTTCATCTATCAGTTTACCCAGACATCATGATTGTTATGGATATTGTTGTTGTGGATGTGCCTGATGCCTGGGGTATGCTTTTATCCAGAAAGTGGGCCTCTGATCTAGGAGGAAGTATTCAAATGAATTGGTCATATGCTATGATTCCTTCTCCTAGGGGTGATGGTTTTGTAAGACTAAATAGAGAGCCCGAAAGAAAATTTCATGTTGAAGATCTTAAGAGACCTCACAACGAGATAATCAAAGAGCAATCTGACATTGGGAACTATGCCATCATGTCTAATTTCATAATTCCTCCCGATGATAAGATTAAGGGTCTCAAGGATAAAGTTTGGTATATGTACTTCGATGGTGCATCGTCTAGGCATGGTAAAGGTGCTGGAATAGTG
This sequence comes from Pinus tabuliformis, assembly GCA_031772625.1. Lineage (NCBI taxonomy): Eukaryota > Viridiplantae > Streptophyta > Pinopsida > Pinales > Pinaceae > Pinus > Pinus tabuliformis. The sequence goes on along the minus strand of CM062808.1, from coordinate 882,923,827 downwards.
CTTAAATCTCCCCTTGATCACATTTTCAAGTTTTCCTATCGATTAGAATTTGAAGCAACCAACAATGTCGCTGAATATGAGGCTATATTGTTGGGGCTTGAATTGGCAAAATCTTTGAAGATTAAGTTGCTTAGCATTAAGGGGGATTCTGATTTAGTTATCATGCAGCGTAAAAATAAATTCACATGCGAAAATAAAAGACTAAGGAATTATCGAAATGCTGTGTGGGATACTATGGAGCACTTTGATGCTCTTGACCTCAAAGCTATCCCAAGAGAGCAAAATTGTTTGGCAGATGAACTTGCCGTAGCTGCTACTACTTTCCAGTTATTTGATGAGCTAATTAATGATAAGATCAAAATGGAAGTAATATTTAGACCATCTGTTCCAGATAACTCAGAGCATTGGTAGGTCTTCAATGATGAAAAGCAAGTCATTCGTTTTCTTAATAGTTTGGATGAGTTTGAGGATTTCCGGATAGATTCTGAGGAGGATGGATCTTTAAATCATGAGCATATCATAAATCCTACTCCTAGGAATGTGGTTGCCTTAGAGCAACATTTTGATCGGCATGATGCCATGAAGTTGAGAGAAGAAAATAAGATGGACCCAGGCGAATATCTCGAGATAAGCATTGGTACTTCTAAAAACCCAAAGATAGTTAAAATTGGTAGAGGTACCAGTGTGGAGGAAAGAAAAAAGTTAACTAATTTACTTCGCGAATATCGAGATGTTTTAGCTTTTTCATATGATGAATTAAAGGGCTATAGGGAAGATGTCATGGAACATACTATCCCTTTAAAAGATGAAAATGCTAAACCCTTTCGCCAGAAACATAGGCAAATTAATCCTAAATTAGCCCCTTTAGTTCAGAAAGAACTTGCGAAAATACTTGCAACAGGGATTATCGCTCAAACAAGGCATTCGACATGGTGTTCAAATCTGGTGATTGTTAGGAAAAAGAATGGTACGATAAGGCTTTGTGTCGATTTTCAAAACCTTAATCTAGCATGCAAGAAAGATAATTACCCTTTGCCAAACATGGAGACTTTGTTGCAAAGAGTAACTGGTTCTGGAATGATGTCATTGCTAGATGGTTTTTCTGGGTACAATCAGATATGGGTCAAAAAGGAAGATCGTCATAAAACCACATTCACCACACCATGGGGTACCTTTGAATACATAAGAATGCCGTTTGGGTTAACAAATGCTGGGGCTACATTCCAAAGGGCTATGGATTATGCCTTCAAAGGGTTGATCGGGAAATTTATTGAAATTTACCAAGATGATCTTACTGTTTTCTCTAAAGATGGTATCAGTCATGTAAATCATCTTAGGCAGGTTTTCGATAGATGTAGAGAATACGGGATTTCTTTGAATCCAGCTAAGTTTGTTATTGAAGTAACAGAGGGGAAATTACTTGGCCATATCATTTCTAAGGAAGGAATCAAGATTGATCCTGAAAGAATTGAAGAAATCCAAAAGATTCCTCTCCCTCATAATCTTAAATCCCTTCAGTCTTTCCTTGGAAAGATAAATTTTATTAGAAGGTTTATTCCAAATTACGCAGAAATAGCTAAGCCTATTCAAAGTCTTCTAAAGAAAGATGCAAAATTTGTTTGGCAAGAAGACAGCAAAAAGGCTTTCCAAGAAATCAAATGTGCTATTGCAAGAGCTTCTGTCTTAGTCCCGATTATTCCAAGGATTTCATGATTTTTTCTTTCGCTTCCGAAGATACCGTTGCTGGTGTCCTGCTACAAAAGAATAAAGATGGTCATGAGCAGCCTATTGCTTTCATGAGTAGGGCACTTCAAAATTCCGAATTGAAGCGCAATACCATGGAAAAGCAGGCCTATGCCTTGGTCAAGTCTCTTAAGCGCTTCAAAACTTATGTGGATTATTCTAAAATCATTGCTTTCGTCCCACATTCTGCTGTTAAAGATATATTAACTCAAACCGATTGCTTAGGGACTCGTGCTAGGTGGGTTACTAAAATACAAGAATATGATTTAGAGATCAAGGCCCACCAAGCTAGTCAAAGGCCAAGGTTTGGCTCAAATGTTGACTGAAGGTAACGAAAAGACTCTTGGTTTATTTTGTCTTAGCAATCTATCTTCGCCTGAGTTGCAAAGATTAGGAGAGAATGAGTGGTACAAGGACATAGTTTATTACTTGATGAATCTTGCATGTCCTAACCATTTAGTTGCTCATAAGAGAAGGGTTCTTAGACTAAAAGCCACTAAGTATTGCCTCATGAAGGATGGCCTTGGGTGGAGAAATCTTGAGGGCATAGTTCTTAGGTGTGTTGATGATGTTGAGTCCAAGAAATTAATCTCTGAGTTTCATTCAGGATTTTGTGGTGGTCATTATGCTGCTAGAACTACCGCCCACAAAATCCTGAGAGTTGGTTATTATTGGCCTTCAATTTTTTCTGATGTGCATAAGTTTGTTAGAAATTGTCAAGCCTGTCAACTATTCACTGGGAAACAAAAGCTTGCTGCCCTGCCCCTACAACCTGTCATTGTAGAGGCACCTTTTCAGCATTGGGGTCTGGACTTCATAGGGAAGTTCCATGAAAATTCTAGCAATGGCTACTCATGGATTTTGACTGCTACGGATTATTTCACTAAATGGGTTGAAGCCATTCCTGCTAAGAATGCCACTGAAAAGGTTATTATGGATTTTATTGAAAATAATATCATTACTAGATTTGGTGTCCCTGCTAAGATCACTACTGACAATGCCAAAGCTTTTAGTTCCTCAGAGTTTTCATCTTTTTGTTTCAAGTATGGCATTGTTTTATCTCATTCGTCAAATTACTATCCTCAAGGTAATGGTCTGGCTGAATCAAGTAACAAGAATCTCATAACCATTATCAAGAAGATAGTAGGAGATAATAAGAGATCATGGGATAGCAAAATCAAGTATGCTTTATGGGCAGATAGAATCACTAAGAAGAAAGCTACTGGTAAATCTCCCTTTGAATTAGTTTATGGCTTGGATGTAACCTTACCTGTGCACCTAAAATTACCAGCTTATCAGCTCCTTCAAAATTTCTCTACTAATAAAGATGTTGTTCAGAATAGAATAGATCAGATTGTGGAGTTAGATGAAGCTCATAGGACATCTTTTGATGCTATATGTAAAAATCAATCTAACATTAAGAAAAGCTTTGATAAATTCTCTCGATCTAGATCTTTGCAGGTGGGAGATATGGTACTGCTTTGGGACCGCAAGAATGAAAAACCAGGAAAACATAAGAAGTTTGACAGTTTGTGGCTGGGACCGTACATCATTCGAGACGTAGCTAGACCAAACTCATTCCACTTGAGTAGATTGGATGGCGAACCACTTGATCTACCTGCGAATGGCCAAATGCTCAAGCTGTTCTTCAAAGATGATATCTGATGCCATAGGGCATCCTTTGTATTGTATTTCTAACCCTACTCCTTGTTATTTCAACATTTTATTTCTGATTTAGGATTAGATTTACTTTCCTTGTTAATAAATGAAGAGCTTCTATCTTTCATGTGCTTAAATGTTATATGATGATTTTTGAATGGACGCTACTTATTTCTGTTGTGTGTTGCGTGGATGCAGATTCTGGATTCTCACATTCTTACAGTGCAGCAACGTGTCCCCAAGTAGAGCCAGATGTTGACCACTACGTGTCAACTCCCCATAGCAAGTACACCCCCTTTTCTTCGCAAAAGGGATAGCGCTTGATTGACATGTCCGTGCCATTCGACAGTCATTGTCGACTTGATCATATTATGTTGTAAACCCAGTCTGCATGTGTGAATTGTAAATAATCTTAGCAGATATGAGTCATGTATGTAAATTGCCTAGGTGGACCTAATTTTCTAGTGATAATCTACATTCCAGAAGGTTTTTTGTCTCACCGATCCATGATCGGCAGAGTTTTCCTTCAGCCTAACCCCAAAGCCGGAATGAATTTTGTCATTAGAATCTTAGGAGAATCCTAGTGTGTTAATCTGCTAGATTATAGTTGTGTCGCAGAACTGGGTGGTTTATGAGGGTCTATGTCAAATGGGTTCTCCCCCTTGAGATGTAAAGTTGTAAAAGTCATGATGTAAAGTGTCTTGAGGGTTAGAAAATGTTTTAATCCCCTCATAAGTCCTAAGTCCTAGGTCCTAGGTGATTTTCCCAAAGGCTAAGTTCGAGGATCCATTTAAAAATAAATTAAAAATTAAAAAATTGAAAAGATAAAAAAACAATAAAAAGGAATATATATATAAAATAATAATAATAATAATAATAATAATAATAATAATAATAATAATAAATTAATTAAAAAATTAAATTAAAGAATTGAAAAATTAAAAAATAATAATAACAAAAAATAAAAATAAAAAATAATAATAACTTAAAAATAATAATTAAATAATAATATTTTTGAGTAAATAAATGCAGAATTTTAATTTTTTAATGCATTAAAAATTCGACGGATGAGATTAAGAGATATCTTGATCCTCATCGACGGTCGAGATCATTTTGACGTGGATCACTCGAACTAGCTGTTGGGAAATTTTCCTTTAAATAGGGTGCTAGGGGTCATTTGAGATCATTCGATCTGTGAGTTTTGTGCTGAAGAAAGCTCTCTTGTAAACTTTTCTGGTGCAAATAAAGAAAGACTTTGGGGTTGAAATCTTGCTGGTGTTACTCTCCTGAAGTGCTGTGAGCTGTTTTATTTTCTACATAATTTTGTTTTCAGCCATTAGTAATAGCTTAATATAGAGTATTGCTGAACACAGATATCTTGTTCACTTGCTAGGGTTTGAATAGTATTAGAATTTCTGAAAAAATGGCAGGTATCTCCATTGCATCGGGATCTAGTACTGTTTTTCTCTCTTTATTGATGGTTGAAGTGAGCTGTGCAGGAAACCCTTTTTGAAGAATTCAGTGGGTGTTTGGGGAAGTTCTCGGCTGAACCAGCCAACTCCCACAGAGCATTTTCATTGTAGAGCCCAGCCAGTTTCAATCCTGGTTTTATCATTTAAATTTATTTTATGAATGCATGAGAGTTTTTCTAAAGTATTCCATGGTAAATCTCAAATTTTGAAATATTACTGTTGATCACTGAGAAATCTGGCTGTTATAGAGCCATGGATCTGCAAATGCTGTACCTGTTTAGCTGATTCAGGGTTTTAGTTTTATTTTCTGCACATATTATTTTTGGGTGTTTGTCTTTCCATTACAGGTTGCTGGGTCTTCTGGAGATTTCCGAGGGTTTATCCACTGGAGATTTCCGAGGGTTTATCCAAGCTGTTTTGTTCAATCCCGGAAATTTTGGTGAAATTTTCTGAGCTTTTGGGTTTCCATGTTGGTGGCTGAGAAGTTAATTTTGTTTTGAGAGGCAAATTGTGTTCATACACCTGGTTGTGATTGTTTCGTTGCTGCAAAACCCTCTGGCAGCTTCAGCATTTTTCCACATTCCAAATCCATATCACCTGCACTGCATGCAAATTTCTATACATGGGCAGATCTCAGCGTTTTGTTTTGTTTTTTGCATGGATAGGTTAATCTCTTTGTATGCGTAATCCTGTAAGAACCTGCAGGCAAAAAGGAAATCGCCCCCACGCAGTCTTCCAGATCTTCACGCGCTGCTCATTCTAGCTCCACGCTCCATATCCCTCCACGCAGGTCTCTCACCCTCATCACCCAGCACTCCAGCATTCTTTACTATCTCATCCACGTTGACTTGCACACTGCGAATTTTTTTTTTTCCGCTCCGCATTCACCAGAATACCACGCAACCTTTGGACTTATTCACCATTTCTTCAAGCTGTCTCTGCCCACCAGCATTTGCCCAGCTCTCCGCAGATTTGCTACCACACGTTCCTACCCTTCTGCTGTCATCCATTGCTGCAACACGAAACCTTGTTGCCCAATGCATTTTTGGTCTCCACGCACTCATTCCCACGCTGCTCCGAACCTGCGTTATCATGTGAGCTCATTGTAATTGGCGTCTTCCAAAACCTGCATCCACGTTGCCCACAGTCTTCCCTGTTGTTACGCTGCCTCATCCCCTTGACCTCTGCTCCTCACGCCTATCTCCCACTGCTTTCTCCCGCTGCCATCAACCTGCCATACCCACGCACAAAAAAAAAAAAGACGGCGGTGAAACGAGACAACAGGCGTAGGTAAATTTTTTTTTCTCTTATCACCGGTTAGGTTTCCTTCTTTATGTGTACGCAGTATGGTATAAATGCGTTTTTTAGGTTTGAAATATATGTAGTTGCTAAGGGTTTAATTTTTTCGCATAAGGTTATGTTTTAGATTTTGTCTTTTCAGCTAGCATATAGTTTGGTTTAGGTTTAAAAGTCTTAATCTTTAGTTTTATTTAGATTTAGTTATATTTTGGTTTAGTTTTGTTTCTTTTATTTTAATTTAGGATATATATATATATATTTAATAATAATAATAATAATAATAATAATAAAAGGCATAAAATTTCATTTACTTTAAAATTTATTTTTGTTAGATTTTAGACTTTAGTTTAGATTTTAATTTTAAGTTTTGTTTAAAAAAAAAATATAACAAATAAAAAATTTATAAAAATTATAAAGCTTTAAAAAGCATAAAGAATTTGTTTTCTTACAGTTTAGATTTTGATTTAATTTAGCTTAGATTTAGCAGTTTCATTTAGTTTTAAAATATTGTTTTATCTGAAAAAAAAAAAAAGGATTTTGAAATATTTTGCCAGATTCAGTCTCGCCTCAAGGATTTGCCATGTTTGCGAAGTATCTTTTCTGTTGAGGCTGAATTTTTTGATGTGGAATTAATGATTATCATTTTCATGTGGTTAAATATGCTTGAATGATCATTTAAAGATTAGCTAATGAATGTGATCTCTGGTTAACACTCGAAATTACGCGGTTGTTTAAAGCATTTATCTTTCAAAATTGCTGGAATATCGTTATTGAGTTTTAATCACTGGATCACTATTAAAGCATTGTGCATCTATCAAATATTTTGCATTGCTTGAATTATCTGATGGTAAAGGATTGTTAATGAGTTCATCTTTTCGCAGCATTTTCATTCAGCGATTAACTCTATAAGGCATTGGTCTGTAAATTTAATAAATCATTTTAGTGTTGGTTTCCCTTCGTGTCTCCCAACCCAACTGATTTACAGTTGGTCATCCATTTTCCTATAGGGTCTACCCCCCTTAGCCACGGGAGACAGGCTTAAATGGAGAGATCGGGGATCAGGGTGACAGCCCCGGTCTGAGCGTTGTCGTGACAATCTGTGCGACAACATCCCTTCAACTGATCAAACAAGTCATCAACCTCGCAACAATGGGTACCTGTTCTTGATAGTGGTCTTGTTCAACTACTTGTAATCAATACACAATCTGAGAGTACCATCCTTATTCTTTATAAACAATACTGGTGCACCCCAAGGCAACACACTTGGCCTTATGTATCCCTTATCAAGCATCTCCTTAAGTTGCAACTTCAATTCCACCAACTCTGGAGTGCTCATCCTGTATGGTGCCTTAGATGTTGGTGTTGCTCCTGACATCAACTCAATAGAAAATTCCACCTCTCTATGAGGAGGCAACTTTGAAATCTCTGTAGAAAACACATCTTGAAACTGCTGCAAAACAAGATACCTCTTCAAAACTTCATCATCTTCAACATCCTTCCCTTTGTCACTGGAAATATGAACTGCAAACAATACACATCCTTTCTTGCAACTGTGCTTAGCCTGCATAGCTGTAACCATTCTCATTAATGTAGGCTTCTTCTTTCCCTGCAAGATTCTTCTTTCTCCATCATCATCCAGGCACTCAATAGCCTTGTCATAGCAGTCCACTTTAGTCCATAGTTTTAAAACTAGGCCTGTCCGACTCGGATTCGGCTTGGTAGACCGAGCCAAACCCCTGCCTGGGCTAACTCAGCCAATTAACCGGTCCAACGGCCAGTCCGTTATCAAATTGGTCATCGACTTGGCTAGTTTGGTAACTTACCAACTCACTCAGTTGAGCCTAACTTAAACCGGCTGACTTGGGTGACAAGAAAAAAAGGCGACAGGGTGGACTCCAATTTACTTTTTTAATTTTTAATTTTTGTTCGATTTTTTTCCCTAATGCCTCTACGCCTCTCCCAAGCCTATAAAAGTGACCCAAACTGCTCAGATTTCCTCACAACTATCTCATTGCATTTGTGAGGAGTTTATGAAGAGTTGGGGTTGGGGTTAATTTTAGGTATGTTCTATGCTTAGAGCAATTTATTTCAATTTTCACAGTTAGCTCAATATCTTTTTCAGATTACCAATCACGTTAGCATTAAAGTAAACTGCAGATAAAACATAAACATAAATCACAGAAGACAAGCCAAGACAAGAGGACACAAGATATGGCGCTAGCCAAGGACAAACCCCAATGTGCGGAAACCCTTGATCAATTCTTCTTATATGTTCTTCAATAGTTCAGCGGAGAGAGAGAGAGAGATAGTATGTTTACAACAAAAGTCAACACTTTGACTTATCTAGATAAGAGCATAGATCATCTCTAAGAAGATGATACATGAAATCAGTTGAAGACATGCTGCTTCAATTGATTCTCCAAGGTGACTCCTTCAGCTATCGTTGTGCTGCATTTCGTCATCATGCTGCACCCATCATCACTATGCTGCATCTCATCACGCTTCATTAATCATGACTGTACCCATCACTGTACTGCATTATGTGCCATTGCTGCACCATGTTGCCATACTGACTTATGTGCTGGCTGCACCTTGCTTGCTTGTTGTCCCTAGCATGCTTGTTGTCCTTAGCATGCTTGCTGTTGCATGCTAGCTGTCCGTTGCATGCTAGTTGTACCAATACATGCTTGCTACACTAAGTATCATGCTGTTGTCCCAATATTAGTATGCTGGCCCTTGCATCCTTGGTATACTTGCTGCTAACTACCATACAACTGTCCCAATGTTAGTTAGCTGTCCCTTGCATGCTACTCTTCTTCAAAGACAGATGCTTTGGCTGAAACCTCGAATGAACACTTTGGCAGCTTCTCAGCTCCAATCTGCCCCACGAAAAACCCCAGCGTCAACCTTTTCTACCCTTTGCATCAGCTTTCCCGGCAGTTCCGGCTTTTGCCCTCTGCGTAAGCTTTCCTAGCAATTCTGGCTTTTTCCCTCTATGTCAGCTTTCCCGGCTGTTCCGACAGTTCCCAACAGTTCCGGCTATTCCCGACAGTTCCGACTTCTACCCTCTACGTCAACTTTCCCAACAGTTTCAGCAGTTCCAGCTGTTCCCGATAGTTCTCGATAGTTCTCGGCCTCTGTCCTCTGTGTCAGCTTTCCCAGCTGTTCTGGTAGTTCCCGGCAGTTCCGAATTCTGCTCTTTGCGTCAGCTTTCCTGGCTGTTCCGGTAGTTCCGGTTGTTCCCCGCAGTTCCCGGCAGTTCCCGGCTTCTGCCCTCTGCGTCAGCTTTCCCGGCTGTTCTAGCAGTTCCGGCTTCTGCCCTTTGCATAAGCTTTCCTGGTTGTTCGGGCAGTTCCTGACAGTTCCGGCTTTTGCCCTCTAGATTAGGGCAGCGTTATCCCTTAGGATCTCTCCTCCTACTAAAACCCAAAGACAAGTAGAGAGGAAGAGATCCCAAGTGTGTTGAAATGACTTGAAGGCCACCTCTATTTATACTAAAACGTTGAGCACAAGTGGGGTTTATTTGGTTGCTGGCCGACCTTGACGAATTGTCCCATAACACAAATAAATTCATATCTCCATGAATACTTATCGGAATCGGATGATCTTTAGATCAATCCTACACCTCTCGATGAGAGGGATCTAAGAAAAATATCAGCTTCCATTAATAAGATGACCCACATGGAGTTTGGCCCTAGTTTCCAATTTTAACACTCCCTCTCAACTAGGGAGAACTCCATCCGCTGATCCATATGTCCGATTGTACTATCTCTGCCATCAGTGCCCTGCACTGCTCTGCTCTGCTCTGCTGAACCATGAAGAAGAAGAATTGATCGAGAATGTCTCATACCATTCTCTACTGACCCGAAGTCAGTTTCATCTAAAGAGAGTGTGTCACATCACTCTCACTAACCCGAAGTCAGTTTTATTGATCCCAGATCAATATCACAAGAGAGTGTCTCAAACCATTCATACTGATCCCAGATCAGTTTCATTGATCTCAGATCAATGGAGGTCATCCTAGCATAGGGAGTACAGTAGATACAACGATGTGTCCATCGATAGTACTACTATGGTCCCTAACCCCATTTCCCTGCTCATTGATCACATGAGAAGTACTTCCCATGAGTCCCAGAGTGCATGGGTAGGATGCCTTGACAGGAGAACTAATCATCCTGTCCACAGGAGAACGAATCATCCTGCCCCACAGTCTCCACGGGAGAACTAATCATCCTGGCCCACAGGAGAACTAATCATCCTGTTTCACAGTTGCCACGCGAGAACTAATCATCTCGACCCACAAGAGAACTAATCATCCCGTTCCACAGTTGCCATGGGAGAACTAATCATCCTGTTCCACAGTTGCCACGGGGTATCACAGGGGCAGGTTGAACTTGTCATCCTGTACATAGCGCACCACTAGGGGAGGGTGAGTCGCCCTATGGTTGTATGTTACTCCAGTGAGTACCCCAAGCCCCCCAAAGCTCCCAGAGCTCAATGCATGCAACATGCAGGACCCTTATAAGAAGGTCTCTCAACGACTCCAAGTCATTTGGGAAAGTCACAGATTTGACCTTTCCCGGGGCTTTGACAAAATGTCTGCGACCTGTACATCAGTCTCAATGCGATGGAGCCTCCTCGCTCATCGACTTACCATATCCCAGATAAGGCAGTATCTGATGTCTATCTGCTGGAGCAATCATTGAATACGGGATTCCTCAATAATCGAATCCCCCCTCTGGTTGTCACAGAGAATCACAGTGGTATTCATCATGTGTACAAACAACTCACTGAAGAGCTTCCGCAACCAGGCAGCTTCACACGAGATCATACTCGTAGCTATGTATTTGGTCTCGGCAGTGCTTATAGCAACCGACTTCTGCTTCCTGCTCATCCATGATATCGAAGCAGAATCCAAAGAGAACCAGCACTGAGAAGTGCTCTAGTGATCCTCCACACTGCCTGCCCAGTCAGCATTCGAATAATCATGCAGTTTCATATTTCCGGCAGTGTATCTCAATCCATGAGAGATTGTGCCCCGAAGATATCTCAGAAGATTCTTGGCACCAATCCAGTGAGGCTCAACCAAATATGAGCTCACCATGCTAACTGCAAAACATATATCCGGATGGAAGTTCACCAAGAACATCAATGCAAATGAGTTTGTGAAACTTAGAGACGTTTCCCAAATCTGGTCCAGCATCATCACCATATAACTTCTGAAAGTTAAGATCCTCGAGGTAGTCACGAGCTTGCAGTTTACCATTCCACATCTGGAATACAACTCCCTCTTACTTCTGCAAGTGAGAGGGTCTGCACCTGTTTGAAATAGGTCGTCCTCAGAAGGTGCTGGTATGAGAGGTCTATCATCCACAACCTTCAAACAATGGTTTGGATCGACTTCAGTCTTAGTGAATCTCAACTTCATCTGACAACTATCAATCCTCTCGTACTATGCTCGGGGTGTTTTGCTTCAAGGCACAAAGGGATTTCTTCCACCTGAATATATGAGATTCTTGATCATGAATATCAAACTCCTCGGGTTATTCCAAGCGTGTGGACCTGCTACATGAGGGGAATGGTCCCCTTGTAAGATTTTCCTTCGGTACATCTCAGACATGTACTTTCATGCTCTTTTTGAATTCAGGCATCCCTGTCACCATCTAACTCATAGACCTCCGGTGCTATGTGTCAATGGACATGGTCCCCAGTGGACTTCCTGCAACTTGATACAACCCTGAATTCAAAAACATCTTTGAAAATTCTATTTTCAAACACGTACCTTTCCATCGATGAGTGTCACCCTGTAACCTTTGACTTCCATTGCCGAAATGGACACCAGGTTCTTCTTGCGATCAGGTACATAAAAGAGATTCTGTAAATGAATCGAATTACCCTCATTTGATTGAGGGGTAACATTCCCTACACCCTTTCTGGGATAGGTGGCATCGGCTCCAAGTATAATCCCACGATTGTTTCCATCTCTACGAAATTAGAGAGTGCACCCTTCTATCTGATGAAGTGCCTTGAAGCACTACAATCAGTAAGCCAGATTCCCAAAGAATCTGAAGGAGAGGGCCAATACAAGATAACGCTTCTTTATCTTATCAAAAACAACTTTGACTCTTCATATCTAGGGTTCCTTGCTTTCTTTGAAGAGTCGGTCGTTTCCTTGATGACCTGCATTACATGTCATTCCTTTGATCATTGAAGATGTCGCTGGAATGATTGTTATCATCATCAAGTGATGTGTCCCTGCCATTCGGACACTCCTTCGCATAATGGCCGAACTTATTGCGACCAAGGCATTTGCCTTTCCTTCCTCCCTTAGATCTGGACTTCCTAATGAAGTGATCTTTAGGTAGGCCATTAGAAGCTTTCGTTGTGCCATTCTGATAATATACTCTGCTTCGACTTCACCCTTGGTGAATTTGAAGAGGAATGAGGAATCCATTGATCCTTTTGTCCTTTCCCAACTGTCTTCGGTGATTGCTCTTTCACTCTTGCTTGGGCTTTGTCTTCACCTCAGCTCTGATACCATGTTAATTTTAGGTATGTTCTATGCTTAGAGCAATTTATTTCAATTTTCATAGTTAGCTCAATATCTTTTCCAGATTAGCAATCACATCAGCATTAAAGTAAACTGCAGATAAAACATAAACATAAATCGCAGAAGACAAGAGGACACAAGATGTGGCGCTAGCCAAGGACAAACCCCAATGTGGGGAAACCCTTGATCAATTCTTCTTATATGTTCTTCAATAGTTCAATAGAGAGAGAGAGAGAGATAGTACGTTTACAACAGAAGTCAACACTTATCTAGATAAGAGCATAGATCATCTCTAAGAAGATGATACATGAGATCAGTTGAAGACATGCTCCTTCAACTGATTCTCCAAGGTGACTCCACTTATCGTTGTGCTGCATTTCATCATCATGCTGCAACTCACCGCGTTGCACCATGCTGCACCCATCATCACTATGCTGCATCTCATCATGCTTCATTAATCATGGCTGTACCCATCACTGTACTGCATTATGTGCCATTGTTGCACCATGTTGCCATACTGACTTATGTGTTGGCTGCACCTTGCTTACTTGCTGTCCCTTGTTTGCTTGTTGTCCCTAGCATGCTTGTTGTCCTTAGCATGCTTGTTGTTGCATGCTAACTGTCCCTTGCATGCTAGCTGTACCAATACATGCTTGTTGCACTAAGTATCATGCTGTTGTCCCAATATTAGTTTGTTGTCCCTTGCATGCTTACTGTACTTGCTGCTAAGTACCATACAACTGTCCCAATGTTAGTTAGTTGTCCCTTACATGCTGCTCTCCTTCGGAAACAGATGCTCTGGTTGAAACCCCGAATAAACACTCTGGCAGCTCCTCAGCTCCAATCTGCCCCACGAAAAACCCCAGCGTCAGCCTCTAGGGACTGCGTCAGCGTTTTCTGCCCTCTGCGTCAGCTTTCCCGGCAGTTCCGACAGTTCCCGGCAGTTCCGGCTTCTGCCCTCTGCGTCAACTTTCCCGGCAGTTTCGACTTCTACCCTCTATGTCAACTTTCCCAGCTGTTTTGGTAGTTCCTGATAGTTTCGGTTGTTCCCGGAAGTTTTAGCTTCTACCCTCTACGTCAGCTTTCCCGGCAGTTCTGGCAGTTCCGACTGTTCCCGGCAGTTCTCGGCAGTCCCTGGTAGTTCCCGGCAGTTCCCGGCTTCTGCCTCCTGCGTCAGCTTTCCCCGCTATTCCTGGCAGTTCCTGGCTTCTGCCCTCTGCGTCAGCTTTCCCGATTGTTCCGACAGTTTCCGACAGTTCTAGCTTCTGTCTTCTGCGTCAGCTTTCCCGGCTGTTCCGACAGTTCCCGACAGTTCTGGCTTCTGCCCTCTAGATTAGGGCAGCGTTATCCCTTAGTATCTCTCCTCCTACTAAAACCCAAAGACATGTAGAGAGGAAGAGATCCCAAGTGTGTTGAAATGACTTGAAGGCCACCTCTATTTATACTAAAACGTTGAGCACAAGTGGGGTTTATTTGGTTGCTGGCGGACCTTGATGAATTGTCCGATAACACAAATAAATTCATATCTCCATGAATACTTATCGGAATCGGATGATCTTTAGATCAATCCTACACCTCTCGATGAGAGGGATCCAAGAAAAATATCAGCTTCCATTAATAAGATGACCCATATGGAGTTTGGCTCTAGTTGCCAATTTTAACATTTTTGGAGTAGCAGTGAGGAGGTTCTTGGGCAATCATTGGAGCAACATTTTGGAGCGGCATTGAGGAGGCTACATGTATTTTTTTTTTACTTCTCAAATCTGCTCTTGTTCTTTTTTTTTTTGCAGATCTCGAAATTGAAAAGAGAAATTTTTCTAGAATAAATGAAGAGTTATTTTTTCTTTCTTTTCATTTTCAGGCTTTTGTCCTTTCATTTCCAATTCCAAATATTAGAAAATGGCTCCTAGAGTGAAAGATGCTACTTGGGCATATGCTAAGATGATTAACAATCAAATGCATTGCAAGTTTTGTCATAAAAGAATTAAGGGAGGTGGAGGGGGCATTCACAAGATGAAACAACACTTGGATGGTATTGGAGGCCAAATTGTCCCATGTGTAGCACTAGCAGAGTAGATTGGGTAAATTAGGAAGGAGTTCCTAGAAAAATTTGAGAAGTTTGAGGAATAAAAAGCTACGAAAAAAGAAATAGAGGCTAAAATAGGGAGGAAGGGGAGTCTAAAACACATGATGATGGCCAACCCCAATTTTGATTATGAGGTCTCTTCATCTATCCCTTGTACTGATGCATCCAACCCCTTTCACTATGTTCCTCCCTCTTTGGAGTCTATTAAAAAAAAGAGTAAGGGTAAAATTAAAAAGAAGGGTGATATCAAAAGTTATTTCTCACCTTGCAGGCTCTAGGAACTAGTGACTCAACCCAAGTTGTTCCAGGGCTCTAGAGCATTGGTTCCAACCCACAGCCATAGGGAATCTGAGAACCAATCAGAAAAACAAGTGGGAAATCCACAACACCATGGATATCTAGGAAATGGCAAGGCAAGGCTGAAATCACTGTCAATCCAAGAAAATCTCCATGCCAATGACAACACTTAACCAAGGAACCATATGCATATACCATGCATCCAAAAATCAACAAGGGGATCACACATGCAACCTGTTACCTGCAAAGTAAGCCCACTATAGTTGCTAATTCAAATGTCTCCTTGCGCTTCCTTGTTTTCCTTGCTTGCTTTCTCCAAATCCAAGTGAATGCTAGAGTGCTCCAAGTATGCTTGAAGAATGCTCTAAGTGTGTAAGAGTGTATGAGAGAGGGAATGAAAGGAGAGATAAATTCAAAACTATTAAAAGGTTGTCCAAAATTGTGAACTGATTCTTTGATGCTTTTTTATCATTGATCTCTCTTTTTTCTTCATTTTCGTTCATTTTTCCTCTAATTTTCCTTGCATGCAAATTTGTGTCTCTTCACCTCCCTTTTTTCTTATTTTCCTTTATTTTCATAATTAAATGCCAATTATTGCCTCTTTGCCTTTGCCAATTTCTATAGCCATTATGTTGTAGCGGCTACAACCACCCTCCAAAATTTTTCCTTAGCCTGTTTGGGAGCCCCCCTACCAACCTTACACAGCAGCTTGCCTCGCTTCGTCAAGTTCACAAGCTTCAATGTCTTTCTTGCGCAAAGGCAGCCTGTCGGTCATAGTTTGATCCTTTCCCTTCCCCGGTTCACCCGGACTTGGTCTAATTGCACGCTGAGCAGCTTCCCCTTGAAAATTGCGCATTTCTGGAGGGAAACCAGCCTTCCCTCCAGAAATTGTGCAATCCTCTCTGACAGCCTGCTGGGCTTCTGGATTGTGCAATCCTGCCAACCAACCCTCCCAGCAGGTTTTGCGCAAATTTTCCCAGCAGCAGGCTGTTCAGCCCACGATTTGCGAAAATTTGGGCAGCAGTCTGCTGCTTTGCCCAGAAATTGCGTAAATATCCTAGATAGTCAGCCCAGCTCCTAGCCAGAAATGCACATTTCCTTCAAGCAGTTGAACAATGTCTTGCATCTGCAGCTGAGTTGACCTATTCCCTCTGGGACTGAGCACAACAGACTTGCATGCATAGGCTGCTCCTCCTAAGGTAGCATGCAAAGGCATCCCTTGTCTCAGGGATCTATGTTTAGTAGTTGGAGGTTACATGCAAGGAGCAATTCAGAAACCTCCCACCAAGTGTCACTTCCCCTAGATTTGTGGCATGCGCGTCACAACCTTGATGTTATCAAAACTCATCAACCGGACGTTGCAGAGCTCATTCCTCACATCAACCTTGCATCTCTGACATCCCACATCACATCTAGGAGCAGTCGGCACATTTAGCTCAATTATTTTGGGGTAAGCCCGCTTCCCATGCCTTGTGTTGCATTTCTGTTGCTTTTTGGGTTTTCGCTTGTATGAGTACTGTTTGCTTGATTTCTTTGAACGCTTGCTGTCGTTTACATGTATACTAGCTTGTTCTAGCTCTGTTTCAGTTTTCGTTGCTATCTCACTGCTGTCACATGCATGAAACTGTTTTGCATGGACGTTCGCCCAACCAGTGAACTGCCTCACCCACATGCATGTTGATCTGTTTGCTGAATCTTTCATTCATGTTTTGCATGCACTGTTAATCACTTCTGCTATCACTTAGTGTCGCCATGCATTCATTGACTTGCTTTCAGTTGCCTGTCGGTAAGTCGGGCCAACCTTGGCCTGGGCTTTGCCTTCACCAAGGCTGCCTTGCGCACTCTGGGAAAGAAGGCTCACCTTCCTCTCCAGATTTGCGCATTCCTTCCCAACATTGGACTCTAGGACTGTTTTGCGCATTTCTGGAGGATAGTGGCTGCTTGGCCCAATAAATTGTGCAAATCTGTGCCTGGGCCAACAGTCCTTCCTACCTGGAATTGCACATTGCCCAATCCCAACAGTCAGCAGCCAGACTGGACTGTGCATTGCGCAATTCTAGTAGTCAGTCAGTCTCCCAGCAGCTCGGACTGTGCCTTGTGCAATCTTGGCAGTCGGTCTCCCGACCTCCTGGCTGAAATTGCGCAGCCTTCATGATCATGCACCCAGGTATGTTGCAAGTCAGTTCTCATGTTCATTTTGGTTTTTGACTGACAGATAGCTTGCTATGAGTGTTGCCATGTCCCAAGTATAGCAAGTGTTCATTTGCCTCTCAGCAGTATAGGTACAATGGTTTCCAAGAGAGCAGAGACGAAGACACCGTTCAGAGCATGCTTGGGGATGCAGTCGATCAAGTGTCCATGGACTTGCCTACCCACGAAGACATCAAGTTGTTCGTAGACAAGGACATCAAGATATGACAACAGCAACATCATGAACAACAGCTGAAGACAACATACCAAATGCAACGAATGCAAGAGGAGGGTTGTTGACAACACGGAGGCAGAACAAGGTTGCAAGCTCAAGCAGGTCCATTGATGATGAAAGCAACTTTGGAGACTCTGGCTATGAAGTGACGGCGCGACATGAAGATCGCGCGAAGGCAGAAGATGGAACAAAGAAGGAGTTGCATGTGCTGAAGCAACAACTCAGGAAGAACATGAAGCTGCACAGATAGACGAATGAGTTGCAGTAGGAACAGGAACAACAATGGGCGTAACATGCACTCATGAATGAAACTGCGCCCGTACAAGTTAAGGATCCATTCCAGCAGCTGACGCAGAATAGACATGGTGAGCAGTGTTGTTGATCTCATGCAAGGGATTCAGCAGCATGCATGTCGTTGAGCGCACGCATGCAATCCAAACCATTCAACACACTCACCAAGGTGAAGACAAGAAGCAAGTCCAACTGGGGCTGAACACGTACTTTGGCAAGTTAATGCGCATGACCACCAACACACACTTGAAGATCAACACGGACACTATGCATCAGTGTGTTGTCGGTTCAACCGTACCCAAGAAAACCATGTGCATGTTAGCGTACGAGTTGGATGAAGGGGCCAAACCAATGCACCGGTTGCAACGGAGGCAAGAGTTCGCTTCAGCAAGATGTCACCATGAGGTGCATGCACACCATCACCGACAACCAAGCTTGGCATCAACTCACCACCTTCACCATCACAAGCATGTCAAAGAGCTGGTCTCATCACAACGGACCGAGTGTCAGTGATGTCTTGCAAGGCTTGCTCAAGCCATGTTGTCTCACGTGAGTACATGTGCATTGTAATGTTGAGTCATGTCAAGTGTAAGTCAAGTGTCAATGGTTGGATGTAACAGTCATAGAGTAGGTGAAGAGTCATGAGGGTAGTTGAACTGTCATAAAGGGGAATATCAAGGGTCACCCCACCCTTAGCTATAAATAGTCCCTCATAACTCATTGTAAGGGCTTTTTGTCAGCCAAGCTTCTGATAAGACTATCTTGGATAAAGCTTGGACAGTGTTGTAACACGCCTTGGCTTCTCCACTGCACAGAGCTAGTTCATCTCTTTGGAGGAGCAGGCGGATGTGGCTGTAATGTTCCACTATTGGGGCTAGCAGGTTTACATGGATGTATTGTATGATTGTGACTTACACTTCTTTATATAATAAGAGCCAACATATTTTCATGCATATGTTGTTATTGTAGTTGGACTGCTCCGATTGCCTTAATCATATATGTTGTTTAACTTACGTATTTATGTATGAACTGATTTGTATGCAATTATATGAATCTTCTTGTTAATGTGTTGTATATGTTGGTAATGTTGTCCCATCCATGTCAATTGCTTTGCCGGACACCAGAGAAATCTTTCACATGAACCTTGCTGTAACAACCGTTGTAGTCGTCTCGGACTGATCCGTGGGTGTTGTACGTGTTATCTTAACTTGTATGTCGTGACTGCCGCATCCTAGTAGACTGCTCCGCCGGAAGCTGTGCATGTCCTTTTGTGTTGTGTGTTCCTAGTTGAGTTGGGACTGATCCCTTTCAACCTGGAACTCACCTTCACCCTCATCTACCCTTTATGTGTTAGAACCTCTCATTCACCTTCTTTGACTCACTGCATCAGTCACACCCTTGCTACTGATAGAGTTATCTTACTTGCCTTTGTGCGACATCGCGATCAAGGCATTACCTTACAACCCATTGCTGGGACTCCTACACCAAACGGTCTAAGGTCTAATTGGGACTTCTTACAAAGGAGATCCCCTTGACATGTTGGCGGGTCCGGCACCATCAACATCTTTGGCGTAGAAGGAGGGCCTGATGACAAGCAGTGTCCCCTCATCCAATTTTGAACCTTTGCATATATTTCATGGAGTCTTGCATTCTTTTTCCCCCGAGGTGGTTTTCGAATCGTGAAGATGTCTCCGTCTTGGGGAAGCTTTTCGATCTCTTGTCCACTCCATAGTTTTAAAAAACGGTCGTTTCGAAACCGAAACAACCGAGTTGATTCGAGTTGAAGGTGGCTATTGTGACTCGGCCTATGAAACGGCTCGGTTGGCCGAGTTAGCCATGACTCGGCCAACTCGACCGTTTCCGTATTGACTCGGCCGAGTCATAACAGCGGCCCGTAACCACATAAAAAACAACGATTTCTAATTTTTTTAATGATTTTTTTGGGTGAATGCTGATTGGTTTGGACTCCAAGCTGTTGTGTGAATAAGTTAAATGTAATTTGGGGTCCATTTCCCCCTCCCAAACCCTATTTAACACACTCAAGTGCTCTCATTCTCTCACAACAATCTTGTGCATTTGAGTGAGAGTCTTCTTTGAGAGTTGGTGAGCAGTTCTTGAGCTTGTTTTTGGAGCAGTAGTGAGGAGTCTTGGAGGAGCATTGTAGCTGGAGTGAGGAGCTTCTTGGGCAGCCATTTGGAGCAGCATTGAGGAGCTGATTCTTGGAGCAAGCTTGAGGAGGCAGTTTGTGCCTGGAGGTATTTTTTTTCACCTCTATAAATCTGTTTTTGCTTAGTAAATTTTAGGTGCATATTTAGAAAGCTTAGAGAGTGTTTTTTGTCCAAGAAATGAACATTGAATCAATGTTTTTTTTTTTTTTTTCATTTTTAGATTGTTTGCTTTCCTTTCCTAGTCAAAAAATGGCACCTAGAGCAAGAGATCCTGCTTGGGCATATGTTGAAATGGTTGATAGTCAAATGCACTGCAAATTTTGCCATAGGAAAATTAAGGAAGGTCCTGGGGGCATTAATAGACTGAAACAACACTTGGCAGGGATTAGAGGCCAAATTACCCCATGTACCTCACCAGAAATTAGGGAGATTAGGAAGAATTTGTTGGCCAGCTTTGAGAAATTTAAAGAAGATAGGGCTAGGCAAAAAGACATAGAGGCTGAAATTGGGAGGAAGAGGGAGATACAAAAAATGATGGCTACCAACCTTCATTATGATTTTGAGGGTTCTTCCTCTATCCCTCAAACTGATACATCCAACCCTTTCCGATATGTTCCTCCCTCTTTTGGTTCTGTTCAAGATAAGGGAAAGGGTAGAATGACAAAGGGTGATGTGACTATCAAAAGTTATTTCACTCCCTCCTCTCCATCAGATGCACATGGTCCTGAAGTTAGTAAAAGTCAAATGCAGCCGACTTTAGATGACCACTGGAAGAAAGAATTGAGGGAGACTGCTTGTGAGTACATAGCTAGATGGTGGTATGATGCTGATATCCCCTTTAATGCTACTCGTTTACCATATTATGAGCCTATGTTTGATGCCATACATGCTGCTGGAAAAGGCTTCAATGGCCCTACTATGCATGAGCTAAGGGGGTATCGTTTGCAGAGAGAAATTGAATCCATTAATGAGTATTTGAAAGAGTTCAAGGACTCATGGGCAAGAACAGGATGTACCATCATGTCAGATGGATGGACTGATCAAAGAAACTGCACCATCATAAACTTTCTTGTCCTCTGCCCACGGGGAACCATGTTTTTAAAATCAGTTGATGCATCTGATAAGGTAAAAGATGGGCAATTGTTGTTTCAGCTATTGGATCAGGTTGTTGAGGAGGTGGGGGTGGCTAATGTTGTTCAAGTCATCACAGATAATGCCTCTAACTATGTTCTTGCTGGTAAAATGTTAGAGGAAAAACACAAGACCATCTTTTGGACCCCATGTGCTGCACATTGCATAGACCTCATGCTTGAGGATATTGGAAAAATAGACTGGGTCAAAAACACTATAGATCATGCCAAAAGCATCACAAAATTTATCTACAATCATACATTGATTTTGAGCCTCATGAGGAAACACATTGGGGACAAGGATATTATTAGGCCTGCCATCACTAGATTTGCTACACATTTTTTAACATTGCAAACTATGCTTTCCCAACATAGAAACTTGCAAAAGATGTTTTCTAGTGATGAATGGAATCAAAGCAATTGGTCTAAGAAACCGGAAGGCAAAGAACTGAAAAGGAAAGTCTATGAAGAAACTTTTTGGAGAAAGGCAGCAGAGATTGTGAAGCTTGCTGAGCCACTAGTTAAGGTGTTGCAGTTGGTGGATGGGGAAAGGTTGGCTATGGGCTTCATTTATGAGGCTATGGATCAAGCAAAGGAGCAAATAAAGACAGTATACAAGGATAGAGTGGCAAAGTATGGGCCCATTTGGGCAATCATTGATGAAAGATGGAACAATAAACTCCATCGCCCTATACATGCAGCTGGGTATTTTTTGAACCCACGATATCATTATAAAGCTAAGGAGTCAGGAGCTTTGAGGGGGGAGGTCAGATATGGACTCATTGATTGCATTGATCGCATGATCCCATTGGAGTATGATCAGCTGGAGATACACCGACAGGCCAATACCTTCAGCAATGCATCAGGTACCTTTGGGAAGAACCTAGCAAAGATTGCAAGAGAATCAGATGAGCCAGGTAAACAAAAATTTCAATTTTCAAATTCTTAATAGTTTTACTTTTTTTTTTAAAGTTTGTTAAATCGTTTATAATTTGAAAGTTAGATATAATTTGTAATTTTGTTGAGCTAACTCATTACACTCCTATGTTTTTTGCAGCACAATGGTGGGAGGCCTTTGGTGGCCATTGTCCTGAATTGCAAAGGTTTGCAATTCGTATTTTGAGTCAAACTTGCAGTGCATCTGGGTGTGAGCGCAATTGGTCTGTTTTTGAGAGGATTCACACAAAGAAGAGAAACCGTTTGGATCAAAAACGGTTAAATGATCTTGTTTATGTCCAATACAACCTCCGGCTCAGACGAAACCATTTGCTGAACAAAAGACCTGATTCAGATCCCATTGTGTTGGAAGACATTGATCCAACATCAGATTGGGTAGTGGAGATTTGTCCAACAAAGTTTGATTCTGATGAGGATCTTGATTTAGATTTAGATATTGAGACATCAGTTGAACTTGAACAAGCTGTTCTGGTTCAGTTGAATGCAGATCCCAATCCACCAGCCTTAGTCTCACAGCCAGCAAGGACTCTAGTTGTAGGTGCTTCCTCTGCTCAGCCACGACAGAAGCGTAGCCGCATATCTACTCTATCTCAGCTTGCATCTGCTGCAGTTGCACAGCCTGCTAGTGGTACTGGTACCACTTCTACAGTTGCAGTTGGAGATGATGATGATGAGGAGGAGCCATGGGGCCCCCTGTCTGACTCTGATGATGATGATCCAGAGATTGATCGACATGATCTTGGCTCCTCTGGCAGTAGCTACTAGCCAGTAGCTGTAGTACTAGTATTGGAGTCTGGTCACCGTCATGGTTTACTTTTGTTGTAGAGGCCATTTCTAGCCTCCTTGGTTATGTGTATTTTGTTTTGAGTCTTTGATCATGTATGACAGTTGACTATGTATTGCCATTGGGTACCATTTTGATATAATGGATTGGTTCATGAGCCTACTTTGATCATATGTTGTCTTTCATCTATATTATAATGTTGTGTGTTTGGAAACATGAATGAAAATCTTTAAAATTATGTTTAAAATCTTTAAAATTATGTTTTTTTATAAAAAAAATAAATATTTAATGTATTTTTTACAATGACCGAGTCATTGTAATCGAGCCGACTGAGTCATTACCGTTTCTGAGTCGGAGTCGGAGTCGATCCTCGGCCGAGTCGGAGTCGGAGTCGGAGTTTTAAAACTATGGTCCACTCACACGTATGATGGTGAAGGCGAAGTGGCCTGGCCTGAGCACTTACATAACTTTCTTTCCATGATTCATGAGGAAGATGAGTTTTCTGACGAACAGGCCGGTTTGCTGCTTGCATACACACTTCATGAATCTCCATTTTGTTGGGTGCTCAGCCTACCGGCTGACACCGTGCACTCATTTGAGCACTTTTGTGATCTTATTGAAGACACGTTCTATCATTTTGATCTAGACCATCTTGACCGGAAACTGTTACAGCAACGGAGGGCTCCGCATGAATCCATTATTTATTTTTGGCAGCGCTTCCATGACTTGCAGTTTCAAGCTCCAAGGAGCCAGATGAAGTTTTCTTATCTTTGGGACCGGTTTGAGTATTGCCTTAAGAAATCTGCCCATCCCAAGAGGAAGCTTGATATCAAGCCTCGCTCAACATTCTTCATTGATGGAACTGCGCAATCTCTTGTGGGAGTAGGCACTGTCTCAACTGACTGTCCACCTCCCTCTCATTCAATAGCTCCACCACTGCCTAGTGATGTTGAGGATCATGCTCACACACCTGTTCATCCTTCACACTCTCCCAACATCACTCCACTCAATTTTTGCACAGATGTGGTTGTGAGTCCTTTGAGTTCTCATATGCATTCTTTTCTTCGACCTCCGTCTTCGCACTCAGGTGTTCCTCCGGATGATGCTGTCTTGTGTTTGTCCATTCCGGACTCTTCACTTGTTGTGAACGAGGAACAACCCACTCATACTCTTCATGAATGTCAGCGCATGTTGGTTGTGCAAGACCAACTCCGTCCAAACCCCTCCATTCTTTCCTAACATCGTTGGTGAATCTACCATCCATGATTTCGCATGTGTGTCTTCATCCACATATGCACCCATTGTTGATCTTTCGTATGACACACCGTATGTTAGCTCATCATCCAACAATGGAGAGGACCAATCATTCATTGGAAATCCACTTGATCTTTCATCTGCTTTTTCCGAAAACGCAGAGGGTGAACATCCTTCCTCCTCATCTACCCCTTTGTGTGATTCATCAAACCATGAGGATGCCGACCAACATCCTGAATTTTTTGATCTTGGTTGTCGTGATCTCTTCACCTCATCATCCGATCACGATGTTGATTCACTCATTGTTAATCCGTCTAAGCCACTGGTCTACAAAGATCCATTTGTCAACGAAGTCAAAACCCCACAGACCGTCGAGGCACTTCAGCTCGAGTTGATGGTTATGTCAGGCCCTCGCTATCCTGAGGTTGGTTTCGCTTTCGATCTAGAAATTGTTCAAACACTCAAGGCTCCTCATCACTCATCTGTATGCACTCAAGATCAATCTAATACTCATATTTTTACTTCCTCCACTCGAACTACACGATCCCATTGCTCATGCATTGGAGGAGTTTTACATTGCAAGCACTCGTGCATGACGCAAGTTATCTTTGTTTCTTTCGTTTGATTTCATGTCACAGTCAAGAGTGTGCTTATGCTTCAAAGTTGCATGTAGTGTCACATAGCACCATGATAAGTTCGCGGACTTCCCGTCATGCACATGCACTCACTTATGTCCCGTGGGCACCTTGAAACACGAAGTGTAGTTGTCTTCATTGTTATATCTTTCTTGCTTGCTGGTTCACAAAATTGGGTTGCTCCCAGACCAAGCCTTCATCGACATGGGTCTACCAATGCGCCGGTGGCTGCATTGGAAGTACCGCTTCACGTGATCAGGCCCATGCACCGTTAGTGTAGGAGTAGTAGTATTTGCTTTCAGTTGTTTGCTTGCATGCTTGTTTTCTTACATGCTTTGTTTGCTTGTTTACTTGCTTCGCTTTCAATTTTGCTTTTGCTCTTGCTTTGCTTTGTTGATTATTAGTTCATTCGTTTGTTTCGTTCATAGGTTAGTTTTGCATGAAACCATGTATGACTCTTGAAGCGAGTTGGGTAAAGTACAAGAGGGCTTGTACAACTATCACTACTTGGTTATCTGTCATCTTGCCTCTATATGATGAGCTTGTTACTTTTAGTCCATGATACGTCGAAGGAAAATATGTATTGTTCGAAGTGAACCTTGGTGTAAACACAATGCTTGCGCGCTAACTAGTGTCACCTTCTCTAGTCGATTGTTTTTGGGTTAACCCTTGTCAGCTTAGTCAAGTAGAGTAAGGTAAGGGGGAAAACCTTAACAGGCACGTCAGAGATACAATAAACTACTTCTCTGCTGGAACAACCTCTTTTTCTCTCAATAAGTCGGGATCCCTCTTCCGCCTTTGAAATGAATAAATTCTATGCATAGTGAAAAATGAAAAAATGAAAAGTCAAAAATTCAAAATGAAAAATGAATAAGGCGAAAGAAGAGAAAGGCTTCCTGCACAGGGTGAAAGAAGAGAAAGGCTTTCTGCGCAGGGAGGTGATGCAAGTAACTGCGCCGGGGTATTGACCAGGCCCACTAGCAGCGGAGCCATGCTTGTGTTCCTATGTGACTCCACCGGGGTACTGTCCAGGCCTGCTGGCAGTGAAGCAACACCAGAGATGAAACTAAGACTTTGACGACTATACTGCTTCTGCACCTATATACCCCTCAACCCCAATTGAAACAACTGTGTTGCCTTGGCTTGGAATGTGTGTCAATCGACCAAGGGCTTGGAAGATGCTACATTTTACAATCAAGCTAGTGTGAAGCCAAGATGAGCTGACAGCTGAACAATACTTCCGGAGGTGTTAGACTTGCTTTGCACGAACAAGGTCCATTCAGAAAGCTAGAGTTCTACCAGTGTGTCGCCAAGTGTTGTAGCGGCTTCAACCACCCTCCAAAATTTTGCTTTAGCCTGTTTTAGAGCCTCCCTACCAACCTTACACAGCATCTTGCCTCGCTTCGTCAAGTTCACAAGCTTCAATGTCTTTCTTGCGCAAAGGCAGCCTGTCGGTCATAGTTTGATCCTTTCCCTTCCCCGGCTGCTCAACCGGACTTGGTCCAACTGCAGGCTGAGCAGCTTCCCTTTGAAAATTGCACATTTATGGAGGGCAATCAACCTTCCCTCTAGAAATTGCGATATCCTCTCTGACAGCCTGCTGGGCTCCACGATTGCGCAATCTTGCCAGTCAACCCTCCAAGCAGGATTTGCGCAAATTTTCCCAGCAGCAGGCTGTTCAACTCAGGATTTACGCAAATCTGGGCAGCAGTAAGTTGCTCTGCCCAGAAATTGCGCAAATCTCTTAGGCAGTCAGCCAGCTCCCAGCTAGAAATGTGCATTTCCTTCAAGCAGTCGAGCAACCTCTTGCATGTGCAACTGAGTTGACCGGTTCCCTCCAAGACCGAGCAAAACAGACTTGCATGCATAAGTTGCTCCTCCTAAGGCAGCATGCAAAGGCATCCCTTGTCTCAGGGATCTATGTTTAGCAGTTGGAGGTTGCATGCAAGGAGCAATTTAGAAACCTCCCACCAAGTGTCGCTTCCCTTGGATTTGTGGCATGCGCATCACAACCTCGATGTTATCAAAACTCATCAACCAGACGCTGCAAAGCTCATTCCTCACATCAACTTTGCAGCTCTAACATTCCACATCACATCTAGGAGCAATCGGCACACTTAGCTCAGTTGTTTTGGGGTAAGCTTGCTTCCCATGCCTTGTGATGCATTTTTGTCGCTTTTTGGGTTTTCGCTTGTATGATTACTGTTTGCTTGATTTCTTTGAACGCTTGTTGTTGTTTACATGTATACTACGTTCCCTCCAGGACCGAGCAAAACAGAGTTGCATGCATAACCTGCTCCTCCTAAGGCAGCATGCAAAGGCATCCCTTGTCTCAGGAATCTATGTTTAGCAGTTGGAGGTTGCATTCAAGGAGCAATTCAGAAACCTCCCACCAAGTGTCGCTTCCCTTGGATTTGTGGCATGCGCATCACAACCTCGATTTTATCAAAACTCATCAACCGGACGTTGCAGAGCTCATTCCTCACATCAACCTTGTAGCTCTGACATCCCACATCTTGGAGCAGTCGGCACATTTAGCTCAACTGTTTTGGGGTAAGCCCGCTTCCCATGCCTTGTGTTGCATTTCTGTCGCTTTTTGGGTTTTCGCTTGTATGAGTACTGTTTGCCTGATTTCTTTGAACGCTTGCTGTCATTTGCATGTATACTAGTTTGTTTTGGCTTTGTTTCAATTTTCATTGCTATCTCCTTGTTGTCACATGCATGAAACTGTTTTGCACGGACGTTCGTCGAACCGACGAACTGCCTCATCCACATGCATGTTGATCTGTTTGCCGAATCTTTCATTCATGTTTTTCTTGCACTGTTAATCACTTGTACTATCACCTAGTGTTGCCATGCATTCATTGACTTACTTGCTTTCAGTTGCCTGTTGGCGAGTCGAGCCAACCTTGGCCCGGGCTTTGTCTTCACCAACGCTGCATTGCGCAATCTGGGAAAGAAGGCTCACCTTCCTCTCCAGATTTGCGCATTCCTACCCAACACTGGAATCCAGGACTGTTTTGTGCATTTTCAGAGGACAGTGGCTACTTGGCCCAAGAAATTGTGCAAATTTGTCCTTAGGCCAACAGTCCTTCCTAGCTGGAATTGCGCATTGCGCAATCCCAACAGTCAGCAGCCAGACTGGACTGTGCATTGTGCAGTTCTAACAGTCAGTCAGTCTCCCAGCAGCCCGGACTGTGCCTTGTGCAGTCTTGGCAGTCGGTCTCCCGACCTCTTGGCTGAAATTGCGCAACCTTCATGATCATGCACCCATGTATGTTGCAAGTCAGTTCTCATGTTCATTTTGGTTTTCGACTAACAGATTGCTTGCTATGAGTGTTTCCATGTCTCCAGGTATCACAGGTGTTCATCTACCTCTCAGCAATATAGGTACAATGGTTTCCAGGAGAGCAGAGATGAAGACACTGTTCAGAGCACACTTGGGGATGTAGTCGATTAAGTGTCCATGGACTTGCCTACCCACGAAGACATCAAGTTGTTCGTAGACAAGGACATCAAGATATGACAACAACAACATCACAACGAGCAACATCATGAACAACAACTGAAGACAACATACCAAATGCAACAAATGCAAGAGGAGGGTTGTTGACAACACGGAGGCGAAACAAGGTTGCAAGCTCAAGCAGGTCCATTGATGATGAAAGCAACTTTGGAGACTCCGGCTATGAAGTGACGACGCAACATGAAGATTGTGCGAAGGTAGAAGATGGAACAAAAAAGGAGTTGCATGTGCTGAAGCAGCAACTCAAGAAGAACATGAAGCTGCACAACAGACGAATGAGTTGCAGCAGGAACAGGAACAACAGTGGGCGTAACATGCACTCATGAATGAAACTGCGCCTGTACAATTTAAGGATCCATCCCAGAAGCTGACGCAGAGCAGACATGGTGAGCAGTGTTGTTGATTGCATGCAAGGGATTCAACAACATGCATGTCGTTGAGCGCACACATGCAATCCAACCCATTCAACACACTCACCAAGGCAAAGACAAGAAGCAAGTCCAACTGGGGTTGAACACGTACTTCGGCAAGTTGATGCGCATGACCACCAGCACACACTTGAAGATCAGCATGGACACTGTGCATTAGTGTGTTGCCGGTTCAACCGTACCCAAGAAAACCATGCGCATGTTAGCGGACAAGTTGGACGAAGGGGCCGAACCAATGCACCGGTTGCAATGGAGGCAAGAGTTCGCTTCAGTAAGATGTCACCATGAGGTGCATGCACACCATCACGGACGACCAAGCTTGGCATCAGCTCACCACCTTCACCATCACAAGCATGTCAAAGAGCTGGTCTCATCACAGTGCACCGAATGTCAGTGATGTCTTGCAAGGCTTGCTCAAGCCATGTTGTCTCACATGAGTACATGTGCATTGTAATGTTGAGTCATGTCTAGTGTAAGTCAAGTGTCAATGGTTGGATGTGACAGTCATAGAGTAGGTGAAGAGTCATGAGGGTAGTTGAATTATCATAAAGGGGAATGTCAAGGGTCACCCCACCCTTTGCTATAAATAGTCCCTCATAACTCATTGTAAGGGCTTTTGGTCAGCCAAGCTTCTGATAAGACTATCTTGGATAAAGCTTGGATAGTATTGTAACGCGCCTTGGCTTCTCCACTACACGGAGCTAGTTCATCTCTTTGGAGGAGCAAGCGGATGTGGTTGTAACGTTCCACTGTTGGGGATAGCAGGTTTACATGGATGTATTGTATGATTGTGACTTACACTTCTTTATATAATAAGAGCCAACACATTTTCATGCATATGTTGTTATTGTAGTTGGACTACTCCAATTGCCTTAATGATATATGTTGTTTAACTTACATATTTGTGTATGAACTGATTTGTATGCAATTATATGAATCTTGTTGTTAATGTGTTGTATATGTTGTTAATGTTGTCCTGTCTGTGTCGACTGCTCTGCCGGACACCAGACAGATCTTTCACATGAACCTTGCTGTAATAACCGTTGCACTTGTCTCAGACTGATCCGTGAGTGTTGTATGTGTTATCTTACCTTGTATGTTGTGACTGCCGCATCCGAGTGGACTGCTCCGTCGGAAGCTGTGCATGTCCTTTTGTGTTGTGTGTTCCTAGCCGAGTTGGGACTGATCCCTTTCAACCTGGAACTCACCTTCACCCTCATCTCCCCTTTATGTGTTAGAACCTCTCATACGTCTTCTTTGATTCACTGCATCAGTCACACCCTTGCTACTGAAAGATTTATCTTACTTGCCTCTATGCGACATCGCGGTCAAGGCATTACCTTACAACCCATTGCTAGGACTCCTACACCAAACAATCTGAGAGATCCCCTTGACATGTTGGTGGGTCCAGCACCGTCAACACATTATTAATCCACAAGTGATACTCACTATAGTGTTTTTCCCAACATTAAGCTTGGAATACGTGTCCCATGACCTTGGTTTTATTTTATTTACATGGAAAGTCAACCAGGGGTTGTTACAAAAATGGTCCATAACTATCATGGATA
Organism: Pinus tabuliformis; assembly: GCA_031772625.1. Classification (NCBI taxonomy): domain Eukaryota; kingdom Viridiplantae; phylum Streptophyta; class Pinopsida; order Pinales; family Pinaceae; genus Pinus; species Pinus tabuliformis. The sequence goes on along the minus strand of CM062808.1, from coordinate 882,893,555 downwards.
TTCTACTGGAGAGTTTGTCACAACATATCTGATAAAAATAGTTGAAATCCAAAATATATACTATGAACATTAATTTTTCCTTAGCTTTCTGTATTTTTTAATTACCTTTTTACTACTTAGCATGTGATAGATAAAATATGCAAAATACAGAATAGTTAAATACAATCATTCACAAACCACAATGAACACCAAGATATGACTCGAGAAACCCTTTGTAACCAAGTCAACCCTCTTACAACCCATGGACCCCAGCAAGGATGGAAGGAGGCGGTTTTTATACTGACCCAACCTTTAATGTTCCGTTATGGAAATGGGGTCTGATTTTTTTATTATCTTTTTTTCAACTTTCTTAAAACCTAAAATGGATAACATCGTTTTGTTCATCTCGTCGAGACCTTTCCAATGATATAAAATTTGCCTCAATCAGGTTTTGGGATCAAAAGATATGGCTTGTTAAAAACTAACCTATTAGTACTTACCACATCATCCTAGCCTGCCATGTGGCCTTCCATGCCATAGCGCTACTGGCAACCGCTGTCCCACGCATGTTGTGTCACATTATGCAAGCGCTCCCCTTTTGGCGATATAGCCAAATACGCGTATAGGGATTATTCCACCCCTTTGTGTATATATATATATAAGAGGCAGGTGGGCCCCTCTACTACCACATCACCTCGGGGATAAAATCCCGAGGATTTCCTTTGCAACCTCTTTTGGAACTTTCGAGGTTATGTGGACACCACCTTGCCAAGCTACCACCTTTCTAACCGTCATGAAGTGTAATAAGCCAATAGCATAGCGTCTGGACCCATTCGTGGACCCCTCCCTTTATGCATCATATCACCTTACCTCACGTCCACGCACTCAAGCTCCACCACTACCACCTCACCCCTGCGTTTTTCCCCTGCATTATGTTTAAAACCGCTAGGCTGACCTAGCTGTGTGAACCTCGAGGGTGACATATAACATGGATTCCTTGCGCCAATGCGGCATGGTTGTTGGCTCACCTTGCCACATCATCCCGGGAATAAAATCTCAGATGTTTTGTACCAAGCACCACATGAAATCGTCAAGGTGATGTCACATTGCACCCACTGATGTCGACCCCACCTGGCCTTTTGAGCATCGCCATGTCTAGGCTGTGACGCCTGCCATGCTGGTCATGGGTCCCACCAAGTCCTCTATTGCATGGTAAAACACAACACTTTTTCGCATTATAATATATATATATATATATATATATATTATAACATGAAATTTGTGTTTTACATCGCAATAGAGGACCTGGTGGGACCCATGACCAACATGGGGGGTCCTCTACCTCATTACGCTGAATTCTAAGCAATCAACCTCACCGCACCATGTCATTCCGATAATTAAATCCCGGGAGTTCCATCCTGGCCTTCTTTTGAAACCTTTGCGTTAATTCTTCTAGGATTACATGGACGACACTAATACTCCCGTGACATCCAATGACTCTGAGCTCCCTTGCTTGCATGCACTTGGTCATGGCACCTAGCCATATGGATTGACAGGCAGTGTACCCTTTTCCCCGCGACATATGTGCATATATATGTTTGGCCTATTAAGACTCGAGGGCCAAACACCTCAAAGCCTTAAGGGCTCAGGCCCTGCATGAGTATGTATATATGTATACTTTTGGGGGGAATATATCTATACTTTTGCGACACTCGTTAGAGCTATCCCTCCCAAGCTTGTAATGTATACACATATATGGCATTCACAATATCCTTCCTAAGCTTAGAGAGGCTTCAACCCAATATATATATATGTGTGTGTGTGTGTGTGTGTAATGTACATACGTGTAAACGTTATCCTTCTTGAGCTTGGCAATGATAAAATAAGGCTTAATGGCCAATCCTTTAACTACATAATAAACTCGACAGAGATTTGTCCATCCATTCATACTTAAGCCCATTGGGCCAATTTCAGACTCATAATAGTTCAAAGATCTACTGGTCTCTTGGATTGATAATGAACATAAAACTAGATCATGAACACATACAAGAATTCATTCATTTACTTAGGAACCATACAGGAAATCAACATTCCTTATGCATGCAGGAAATCACATTCCATAATATATCACAAGTGTTAGACCAGTACATTGAATCAATACCCAAAACATGCCTTAAGCCAACACATTAAACATATTCTTAACATTATTGTTTTGAGGCTTCTGCGATTAGTGCTTTGTGTGTAGTTTTCTTCCAGAGTTCTCGTATCCATAATTGTTTGAATCGACGTTTCAAGCCATCCACCGTGGCTCATCATCAGGATATTCTTAACATTCAAGGTGCAAAAGCTTAAGTATACACTTATCTTAGAAAATGTGCTCGACAACTAAGATTGGGACTTCAACTCTCCACCCAACCTTAGACAAACTACAACCAAGCCTTTCTTGCAGTCACCACCCCTGAGCCAAATTCTAGATGTTGAGGAGGAGTACTTAAGGTATTAAACCAATGCTGCTAGTTGAAATAGGGATTCCAGGAGGACCATCCATCTCCACCCATCAACTACTTAGTGCAGTCAATTGTCCTCACGGAATCTAGAGGTCCACCACCTCCACCCTTTAGTTACTCTATTAAAAGTTGTAGCCCTACCATCACAAGCTAAAACAGGGAATCCAAAGGCTCACCTCCACCCACCAGCCAAACGAGGAAGTCCAAAGGTATCCCACCTCCACTCATTTTCAAAACAAGGGAATCCAGAGGCTTACACCTCCACTCTCAACCAAACAAGGGAATCAAAGGTGTTGAGAAATCTAGGGCATAGAGATTAAGTGATTTCTCTTCTATTAGTAATTGCTTGTGAGTGAATTTTACTACTTTAGATTATGATCTTATTTTACTTAGGTTATTAGTGTTCTTCTTCATCAAACAACTACCAATGCATAAACCATAAAGAGACAAGAGACACAGAATATAGGCTATCAGCTAGGGCCAAAACCTCTCACTCTTTGAGAGGAAAACATGAACAAATTCTTCTTATAGAGATTCCAATTGACGAATACCAAGACCAAGACCCTTGACCTATTTGCCACTCCAAGACCAAGACACAAAGCTTTCTTGATGAAGTCCTTCTTCCTTGAGTCAACCTTCTGCTTCTTCCTTCTTCTTGGCTTCTCTTCAACTTCGGCTGCTTCAGACCATCACTAGTTTCGGCCTCCTTGAATTAGACCTTCCTTGCTTGGTGATTCCTTCTAGTTTACCATGGCTTTCTCTTAACCTTGCCCTACTTCCAACTCGGCTGCTCAATAGGACTGTAATTCTTTTAGGTTCCTTCTGCTGCAACAGAACTCTTACTTCCTCACACGTGCAGAGGAAGAACAACTCAAAACAGACTTGAAAAGGAGCTCGGTTGATACTCTTTTTCCTTCGCTGAAATGACCTTTTTCTGTTGCAGACCTTCGCTGAAATGACCTGCTGTACCTCACACTTTTTAACCGCAGACCCCTACCAAAGATGCTTCTCTGAAATTCTGCGTTGAAAATGGAATCCGAGCTAGCTATTTATAGTTGTTTGCCACTGTTTATGAGCCGACATGAGTGCAAGTGAGCCGATGTGACTGTTGGGGAGACAATTAATTTTATTTTGAAGCCAACTTGAGGTTAATGCTTGTGCTCGGTCTTGGAGGGCTACTAGACATTTCTAATGACTCATACACAAGTGTAATATGCCCAAGAAGGGTCCTTCATACATGACATAGACTCAATTTGACTTTTATGACTAGCTGACTTAATCCTAAAGGCTCATAATGGGAGCCATTACTAAAATAAAATTTCTTGCTCTTGAAACCCATGAGACAAGCATAATAATAATTTTATTTTTCTTTCTTTTCATCAATTACATAAAATCACAATTGCACATGTCATTATGAAGACCGAACCTAGTTACTTTTCAACACTCCCTCTTAACTAGGGAGGTATTCATAATGGTACTTGGTCATTCTCAATTTGAAGAATTTCTCATAAGAAAAATCGGATTGGTAACACATCTGTATAGCATTGTCATATAGCAAGGCCTTGACTAACAACTCTATCTCTCCACGATATTTGAGCACAATGCTGGCAAGATCAATGATGTATAGACACCCTCATCATTTTCTCTCTCAGAACATACCCCACCCTGGTTCTCAAAGTGTGTTCCACTAGGACTATTCTTATCTTGGATTCCCAGTCCTCAAAGAATATCAGTCCTCTGTGACTACTCTTATCTTGGATGCCCTAATACATCCTAAAGAGCATCGGATGCCATAATACATCCTTAAAGAGCATCGGATGCCAGATGTTTACCCAATCCTCCATTCTGTCTTCCCAAGTGAAGACAAGAATGATGTGTCTATCTCTCCCTATTAATTAGGGAGGACATACCTATTCCGATAAAGGAATGTACTCATTCTACGGAAGGAAAGTACCTAACCTCCCTCTTGGATTAGGAATTTCCAAGTTTCTTCCAAGTAAGAAACTTGTTTCCAAGCTCCCTCTTAATTAGGGACCTACAATAGCTCCTCAGGTGGAGATGATGGGACAACCAGCTGCTTGAATAACTCCTCCTCACGATGTCATGAACTTCTTTTCGTTATCTAGGAGTCTTCATGTTTGGGACTTCTACATAGGGCACTAACCATCCATCACTTTCATCCATGAGTCAGCCATGTCATCATCGGAAAGTGATCCATTAGTCCATATCTGGCCTTCCTTCATGCCATGCTGCCTTCTTCATGCCATGTTTACTTAAGGATCTTTCATCCTACTACATGTGCATCGGTGGTGGAAGACATCCATAGATCTTCCCTTGGTAGCCCTGCATAAACCCATCCATATATAAAAATAAAGGAATGACCATTAAAATCAACATCTTCTAGTTTGCATCAGCGTCCTGCATACATATCGACACATCTCCCAAAGATATATATTGTCAAGGGTCTCTTTTCCTTTCAGACTTCATCAGAGTCTTCATATCTTCCATGGAGATATCCTAGTCAAATCTTCTTGGTATTTCAAATGTTGATTGCCTTTACCATAGTTGCATATTACATGATCCCTTCCTTCCTTTCTTCACACATTGCATTCCCAGGAGCTTCCAATCAGAGTTCTTTAATTGTAGTCAACCACCTCATACTTCATATGAGGACATTTTATGTTGATTTCATCTAGTGAATATGTGACCCATGCATTCCTGCATTCCTTTGAGGGAGGAGATCCTTACTTTTGATCATGCTCTCAAGATAGAGCATTGATCCATGTTACCTGCAACCATATGACATGACTTTCACAATATCAAATGTAAGCATACATACCTCATTTTTTTCTTTGGGTCATCTAGACTTCCTGCAACAACTTTCTTTGATTGAAACAACTTCAATCCCTTGAACTGCTTCACTTTCATGTCATCATACCATCATCCCATGAATTCCACAAGATTGGAATTCTTGATGAAACACTTGTTTTTCCTCATGATCGGTGAACCTTTCAATGAAGATTCCATTAGAGAATATTGAGGATATGAAGTATCCCTATCAGCAGATGTTTCCTTTTGACAAATGTTTGATGAACCTTGTACTAGATGACTTTGCCACTTATGCTCCCAATGAGATTCCCAAGAGCTATATCCTTGACTTCCATAGATTCTAACCATCTTTGATGATTTTCTATGATGATGTCCCGAGCTCTTGCTTTCAATGCTTCTATGATGCCTTGATGTATTCCATTTAGTGAATCATGATTGCCATATCTTACAACAAAAGACTTAGGAACTTGAAAAGAAATTAGGTGAGCAAGACTATCTTAATAGTGGAGATCTATTACTTCCTCCGTCTTGGATTTCTTCTTTTTAGCTTCCTCCACTTCCTCGGTGATGTGGGATTCTTCTCTTCCTCTTTTGTTATTGTCCTTCTTTAGCTTAGGACACTATCTTTTGTAGTGTCCATATTCTTGACACCGTAGCATTGGATTTTGGCCACGTTCTTTTTCTTTTTTTCTGAGGACCAAACTTTCCAAATTGTCCCTTTCTTCTTGTCATTGCAGCATAAGCTTGATTTTTCTCACCTGTTCCCACATCAGATTTGGCCTTTAGTCTAGATTATTAAATCTTGCATAGTGACCATAGATCCTGGAATGGAGTAGTTTCTTTATTCCCATAAATACTTGAAGTAAAGTTACCCCACTCCTTCAGTAGTGCATTTAATACCACTATAGTCATTTCACTATCAGACATGACTTCTCCCAGTTCTTGTAGTTGATCTCAGATCTCAAATATCCTCATAAAGTATGAGGCTATTCCATCTTCCTTAGACATCTTCAGCTTGTAGAGTTCTTGCCTTAATGATATGACTTCTCCAGCAGTGCTTATGGAATACAACTCTACTAGTTTGTCATAGATTTCCTTTGAAGTTGCAAGTTTAGATACATATGGGATGAGGGGATCCTTGATGGATTCTATGAGAATCCTTTGAGCCCTAACTTCCCCTTTCATATACTTGGCAAGAGCTTGAGCATCTTCCTCTCTTAGTTTTGTGATAGATCCTTTGACATGATCCATGACCTCATTTTCAATGAGATTTAGATCTGTCCTTTTCTTCCATGCAAGATAGTTTGAAGCCCCAACCAATTTGTTGCTCTCCTTGCAAAAAGACATTTTGACAGATTCAAATAAGGTCATATACTTACTTGATAGGATGCTCTTTTCTCCTTGTTGCTTCCTTGATGTTGATGATGATATAGAGAATAGAAAACTTCTCTTTGTTGAAGATAGTTTTCTTCAATAATGATCCTTGATCTCACAGAGAGGGAGATCCCTTTTGATGGTGAAGTCTTGTTGATGAAAATCAGTGATGACTTCTTGGTGATGTCTTTAATGGTAAGGAACTTGTTTCAACGAGAGAGAGTCTTAATGACACCGCCTTTTGATCTAGCTTCCTTTGGATGAATAGTCTTCAAAACACTTTAACTTGATTTGTAGATCTCTTCAATTTGAGTAGATGTAGGGTTTTGGCCTTCTTGTCTTGATGATGATCCCAATACTTCTTTGTAGACTTCTTTGATCTAGGGTTATGATGCTTCCTTTGACTTCAAGATGATCTTCGCTTTGATGCCTTCCTTGAAATTTGATCCTTGTGTGTCTCTTGATAAGATGCCCTTCCTTGATTTAGTTGTGGGAAATCGGTTACCCAATTCCTACTGTAGCAAACTGATTATATTTCACCTGCTTGTTAAATTAATTGAACAAGTTACTTGTAGTTTTCTACGGCAAATACTGAAATACATACACTGTAGCCTACACCAAATAAAATTGCAGAAACTAAATACAACACAGGAGAGAAATAAACATCACACACGTCTACACAGTTATTTTTGGACATAAGTCCTCGGAAAAACCCAATGCGAGAAAACCAGTGCAGTAGCCGAGGGTTTTATTATTATGCGGTAGTAATTCTTAGTGCAATTCGTTGGATGCCCAATTGGCTATCCGATACAAAGAGAAACTGGACAAAACGAAATAGTGAGATGATCTCATTGTCTCATTGGAATATTTGGCTTTGATCTGCTAGAAGAGAGCCTCTGCGTCCTTTCTATGTCAGCATTTGCACAACATTGCATCAAACTCATGCAGTCGCTGCGTCACACCTGCTGGGGACTACACTGCTCCTCCTTCTGACCCTCTGTTGGTGGGAAACTTCGGCTCTCAACCTCCCAATCTCACACCCCAGCTCCTGGCTTCTGAAACTCGATTTCCTCAGCAGGAATTTGATCTCCCTTTAGGCTCTGCGCTGCCACTGCATCAGCTCTGTGTGGCCCAACATCGCCCTCTTTGGACGTTGTTCTGCTCTCTCTGCCTTGTACTCTCCAGCCCAAGAAAACTCCCCACGGGATACTTACTCTGTCCCTCACTACAAAAGATCACTTCGAATTTCTCTCTGAGCAACTGTTGTGCTTCAGAAATTCAATCTTCTGATCTCAACTCGATGTGTTTTCCAAATGCCCCTCAAGCCTCCTCTTATAATCCTTCTGTTGAGAACCAACGGCTTAGATTAGATCCTAATCAATGGCTCAAAACATTTTGGCTTGATCCTCGTCTTCTTCTAGAAGTTTCACCCACAATTAGATTAATACCCTTTAATTATTTTAATTTTCTAAGTTTAGACTTAGGTACCCATTAAAAATAATTAATTATTTTAATAAAACCGTCTTCGGGTGGAATTTCCCAAAACGATTTATGGCTATTGTGGAATGCATGTGTCCATGCCTCCCTACAAAATTTGATGTTTAGAGCACATCTGATGCTACCAGAAATCAACATTAGTTACCTTAGCTCTGATACCATGTTGAGAAATCTATGGCATAGAGATAAGTGATTTCTCTTCTATTAGTAACTTCTTGTGAGTGCTTTTTACTTCTTTAGATTAGGATCTTCTTTTACTTAGTTATTAGTGTTCTTCTTCATTGAACAGCTACGAATGCATAAACCATAAAGAGACAAGAGACACAAAATATAGGCTATCAGCCAGGGCCAAAACCTCTCACTCTTTGAGAGGAAAACCTGAACAAATTCTTCATATGGAGATTCCAATTGACGAATACCAGGACCAAGAACCTTGACCTATTTGCCACTCCAAGACCAAGACACAAAGCTTTCTTGATGAAGTCCTTCTTCCTTGAGTCAACCTTTTGCTTCTTCCTTCTTCTTGTCTTCTCTTCAACTTTGGATGTTTCAGACCATCACTAGTTTCAGCCTCCTTGAATTAGACCTTCCTTGCTTGGTGATTCCTTCTAGTTTACCACGACTTCCTCTTAACCTTACCCTACTTCCAACTCGGTTGATCGATAGGATTGTAATTCTTTTAGGTTCCTTCTGTTGCAACAAAACTCTTACTTCCTGACACGTGCAAAGGAAGAACAAATCAAAACAGACTTGAAAAGGAGCTTGCTTGATACTCTTTTTCCTTTCCTAAAATGACCTTTTTCTGTTACAAACCTTCGCTGAAATGACCTATTGTACCTAACACTTTTTAATCGTAAAACCCTACTGAAGATGCTTCTCTGAAATTTTGCGTTGAAAATGGAATCCGAGCCAACTATTTATAGTTGTTTGCCATTGTTTATGAGCTGACATGAGTGCAAGTGAGCTGACGTGACTGTTGGGGAGACAATTAATTTTATTTTGAAGCCGACTTGAGGTTAATGCTTGTGCTCAGCCTTGGAGGGTTAATAGACATTTCTAATGACTCATACACAAGTGTAATATGCCCAAGAAGGGTCCTTCATACATGACATAGACTCAATTTGATTTTTATGATTAGATGATTTAATCCTGAAGTCTCACAATGGGAGCCATTACTAAAATAAATTTCCTTGCTCATGAAACCCATGAGAAAAGCATAATAATAATTTTATTTTTCTTTCTTTTCATAAATTACATAAAATCACGATTACACATGTCATTATGAAGATCGAACCTAGTTACTTTTCAATATAAGGCTCATACCTCCACCGTCAATCAAGCAAGGGAATCCAGAGGCTCACACCTCCACCCTCAACCAAATAAGGGAATCTAAAGGCTCACACCTCCACCCTTAATCAAGTAAGGGAATCTAGAGGCTCACAGGTCCACCCTCAACAATTCTTTTACATAGTGGTTCTACACAATCTTGGGAATCCATAACTCACTATACAAACCAAGAAACAAGCAGAGGGGGCTAAATAACTCTCCTTACTAGGAATCCAAGGAACAAGCCTCCACCCAAGCTGTCAAGGGAATCTAGAGAAAACCATCTCCACCCTCCAACCTTGCAGGGAATCCAGAGACTACTATCCTCACCTAAGAGATATTCTTCCATCCTCCCAATGCTCAATCGAGTGATTTCTCTACTCCTTGCGTTCCGGTAGCAACATAGAGTCTTTTGCTCTTTTCCTCATGTGCTTTGGCTTATTCTTCCTCTTTAGCACTGTTATTTCTTCTGTAATAGTCTTCCTAATACTTTGTATTTTGTTCCTATCCCACCCAACTTTTCCCCCGTGTTCTCTATTTTTCTCCATGCGTGTTGAACAATCTCTCCTCAGTGCATGAAGTGTGTTGATATAATGCCCGCCCAACCAGGCTCCCATCTCCGTAAGTCCTTCCACTACCATGCTGCAACTGTTTCGGTTACGTTGGCCAACAAACTTGTCGCCTGTCCTCAACTCGGTAACGGTGGTTCTCCTTCCTAAGTGGTGGTGGGGATGATATTGTGCCAACTCTCTCTTCCACTTTCCTATTGGTTCACTTCAACTGTGCTCGCTGCCAGTGTAGCCCATCATCCTTTAATTTTTGTCCTCTTTACTTTGTGAATTTATCCAAGACAGACGTGTTGATTTGGGGTAGCATCCGATGTGCTCTAGCCACGAAATTTGGTGGAGAGGTTAGGGCACATGAGATCTCCAATACCCAGAAAGGGTTTGGGTAGATTCTAAACAATTTTGGAGATATTAAAATAATTAATATTTTTAATAGAGTCCCTAAGTCTAAACTTAGGGAAATAAAATAAAAATATTAATGTGAATTAATATAAAACTGTGTTAGAATAGTCCAAAAGACATGGATCAAGCGAGATCTAATCTTAGCCGTCGATTAGGGACTTAATCTTGGCCATTGATATGTCAATGAGAAAAGTATAAGAGGAGGCTTGAGGGTCACTTGGAGAATACACCAGAGTGATCAGTCATTCTATTCTCTAGAGTGGGGTTTGCTAAGAGAGATAGAATCAGTGATCAGTTGCAACGAGGGGCAGTGAGTACGAGGCAGAGAGGCAGGGATAGTGCTGAGAGACCAGCACAGAAGCAGAGTGAGGCAGACGCAGAGCCAGAGGCAGCAGAGACTGCGCAGAGCCAGAAGGGCCTGCGTCATCCATGCAGAGGCTGCAGGAGTGACACAGAGAGCTAGAGAGGCTGCGCAGAGCCTTAGTAGGCTGACACAGAGGGTTTCAGGTTGACGCAGAGGCCAGCAGGGTTGACGTTGAGCTTTAGATTGTGCTGGTGAGGGATTTCGTGGAGCAGGCTTTCCGAATACCTGTTTCCGAAGAGAGGTATTGCTGCCATATTTTTTTATCTCTGTCGAGCTAGCCAGTTTGGCACCCAATGTACTTAGAAAAGCGCTGCTTAATAATAAAACCTTCAGAGTTGCTGCACTGGTTTTCCCAAGTTGGGTTTTTCCGGGGACATTATTTCAAAAATAACGATGTCATTTGTGTGCTTGTTTCTGTTTCCTTCAGTTGATGATCTGTAATGTGTTGAGCATGCACTTGTATTTATTTTCAGTATTTACATGGTAAATAACTTGTTAATTAACAGAACAAGTAGGTAGGAATAAATTAGTAAAGTGCATGGAGGATTTCTAACGGGTTAGACTTAGAAACTTCAACATGGTATCAGAGCGTGGTTGCAGATCATAAGAGAACTGAGGACATCAGCAGAAAACAACTGTACCGAGTGACAAAAGTTGTTCCTAGCAGCAAAGAAGGGGTGATGCAGTGACTGCGTCATCAAGTTCGAGCCAAGAAGAGGCTACACAGAGGCTGAAGGAGGCAAAGACAGGGTCACGCAGAGCCACACAGAGGCCAAGAGGGTTGACGCAGTTGGCTAACGGAACTTGTTTGCCGGTGCCAAGATTGCGCAAAGCCTAGGAGCTCTCACCTTCAGGTTGCTGGGGTTTAGGAGGCTGTGGGTAAGTTGCAGAGTGGAGCTGGTGGGGTACTGTAGTCAGAACAATACCTAACAGGGCAAGGCCAAGGAGGAGGGAGTTGCTACTGAGGGTTTCTAGCCGAGAAATCCGGATCAGTGGTGCAGTTGCACAGACGATCAGAGTAGGGGGCATCTTGACATCGGAAGAAGGGTTTCTAGGAGGGAAATCAAGGCTCAGAGGGAGTCACATCGAGAACTTCCAAGAGGGAAGTAGAAGAGTAGCATGGCACTACATGGAGTAAGAGACCAGGACAGACTGGACGGAGCCTCAAACTTTGCAATCTGGAAGGCCAAAATCTCATCCGTACTGGACAAAAATTGTGTCAAGCACTTCGCCTTGAGGACGATAGCAATTCTAATTGACCCAACTGATAACGACAAGTATGAGGAGGCAATGGCGAGGGCCAAGAGCATCATCCTTGATGGGGTCAAGGACCATGTAGTACCACACATTGCCGAGAAGGAAACGGCAAATGAGATGTGGGAGGCCCTAAAGAAATTGTACCATCATACTTCTGTGTAGAGAAGGATGTTATTAGAAAATAAGTTGCGGTCATACTAGATGAAGAAGGGAAACCAATCGACACCTTCCTCGATCGACTGAATGAGATTCGGGATCGGCTGACTTCCATAGGGGCCATGCCAGATCAGGAATTGATGGTGAGAACAACCCTAAACGTAGTCTCAGAAGACTGGGAGGTATTTGTCTAGAGTATACTGGGCAGAGTGACCCTTCCACATTGGGAGGAAATGTGGGCGACTCTTTGCCAAGAAGAGATCAGAAGGCTAAGCAAGACGGGAAGCAGCGGCAAGGGGATCAAAGTCAAGGAGGAGGAGGATGTTGCCTTAGCATTTGAGGGAAAGGAAGAAGGACCTCTCCAAGGTCAAATGCTTCCATTGTGGGGTGCTGGGTCATTATGTAGCCCAGTGTCCAAGGAAGAAAAATAAGGGAAAGACCTTTGAGACCAAGGCAACGCCAGCAAGTGCAGAGAAGGAAGTGGAGACAGATGATGACTGTGCCATGAGTGCACACACACCACTTGAGCAGAAGTGGGGAGACATCGAGCTGTAGTCAGATGGACTACAGGAGATGAGGGGCAGGATCCTTGAGGTACCCAACCTCTTGGATTATACCTTGCTATGGGAGCTTCGAGGAGGAGTAGCAGGACTAGCGAATGTGGGTAGAGACGGATGCGGATGAAGTGGCAGAGAGAGCTACAGTGCAGAATTCCCAGGACAGCGCGAGGCTAGCAGGTTGCAACAGTGCGAGAGGCACGGGAGTGTTGCACCAGTGTAGGATGGCACAGAGAGGTGTGCAACAGTGCGAGATGCAGGGAGTTGTTGTAGTAGCGCAGAGGTCAGAGAGGGAGCACTTGTCAGCGGCAGAGGGAGCTTCAGCATCAGGAGTACTCTAGCTTGACAGAGAGGTCAGAGTTGGGAGATCAGTTACTTACTTCTCAATAACTGAGTTGCAATGCAACAATTAGTAGTGGTAGTGCTATGGGCAACACAATGCAGCATGATGAGAGGGGATCCAGTGCAGATGCAGCAGTGGCAGTGGTAGGGCCATGGGCAACAGTACGGATGCAGAGGGAGTTGCAGTACGGATGCAACAGTGGCAGTAGTAGAGCCATGGGCAACAGTACAGGATGCAATAGTGCAGAGGATGTTGGGCAGGGAGGCTTAGCATCAGCACAGGGACCGATGCCGGATGATTAGGGCGATACTCAGTGAGGAGTATTACTAGAGCACAATCCTCGCTAAGAGGGAGTGTTGATTTGGGGTAGCATCGGATGTGCTCTAGCCACAAAATTTGGTGGAGAGGTTAGGGCACATGAGATCTCCAATACCTAGAAAGGGTTTGCGCAGATTCTAAACAATTTGGGATATATTAAAATAATTAATATTTTTAATAGAGTCCTTAAGTATAAACTTAGGGAAATAAAAATAAAAATATTAATGTGAATTAATACAAAACTGTTTTAGAATGGTCCAAAAGACATGGATCAAGCTAGATGTAATCTTAGCCGTCGATTAGGGACTTAATCTCCGCCGTTGATATGTCAACGAGAAAAGTATAAGAGGAGGCTTGAGGGTCACTTGGAGAATACACTAGAGTGATCAGTCATTCTATTCGCTAGAGCGGGGTTTGCTAAGAGAGATAGAATCAATGATTAGTTGCAGCGAGGGGCAGTGAGTACGAGGCAGAGAGGCAGGGACAGTGCCAAGAGACCAGCACAGAAGAAGAGAGAGGCAGACGCAGAGCCAGAGGGAGCCACGCAGAGGTAGCAGAGATTGCGCAAAGCCAGAAGGGCCTGCATCATCCACGTAGAGGCTGCAGGAGTGACGTAGAGAGCCAGAGGGGCTGCGCAGAGTCTCAGTAGGCTGACACAGAGGGTTTCAGGCTGATGCAGAGGCCAGCAGGGTTGACGCTGAGCTTCAGATTGTGCTGGTGAGGGATTTCGTGGAGAAGGCTTTCTGAATACCTATTTCTGAAGAGAAGTATTGCTGCCAGATTTTTTATCTATGTTGGGTTAGCTAGTTTGGCACCCAGTATACTCAGAAAAGAGCTGCTTAATAATAAAACCCTCAGAATTGCTGCACTGGTTTTCCCAAGTTGGGTTTTTCTGGGGACATTAGTCCAAAAATAACGTGTCATTTGTGTGCTTGTTTCCGTTTCCTTCAGTTGATGATCTGTAATGTGTTGAGCATGCACTTGTATTTATTTTCAGTATTTACATGGTAAATAACTTGTTAATTAACAAAACAAGTAGGTAGGAATAAATCGGTAAAGTGCATGGAGGGTTTCTAACGGGTTAGACTTAGAAACTTAAACAACATGATTCCTCTGTTCTAATGTCCAACTCCATTAACTGATATAACTAGTCCAATTTAAAGCATACCTACTAGCCATTTATGGTCGTCATAAAACAAGTCAAGCTTCCTTTAAATCCGAAGCAACCTCCATCTTCAAACTCTGGAATCTGTGTCCCAATTCTTAGGCCTTTTTAATTATAATCAAAATATATGGAATATTTGCATTAAGGGGGAATTGGCCTAGGGCTGTCACAAACCCCTCCCCCTTGGAGAAACATCGTCATTGGTGTTCTATAACTGAACACAAAACAAAAACTTCCTTTTATACCAAGCACAGTTGATTTGGAGCTTTATATGCACAACTGTATACCATATTTACAAGATTATTTACATTTGCCTCAATAAACAAACAAAAAGGGGTTTACTGGCCGCATCTAATAAACCATTTCCCACGTGGCTTCTTCGGGCCCAAAGTGCCTCGACTGCACTTTTACTTTCTCTATTGCTCGATTCTGAAGCTTGAATTGCCTCCGATCCAATATGCATAGAGGTTTCGGTTGGAACTCTCCCTCTGTTTCTACCTATAACACAGACCAATCAATTACATGATTAGCATCTTGTACATATCTTTTAAGCAAAAAAACATGTAAAACATCACAAACTTTCATTGGCGGTGGCTGGGCCAACCTATAGGCCATTGGCCCTATCCTTTCAAGCACTTCAAATGGCCCACAAAACTGTGGTGCCAACTTGGCACATGATCCAATCTTTAAAGAGCTCTTCTTGGGTCTAACTCGCAGGTAAACGTGTTCCCCAACTTGGAACTCCTTGTGAACCTTGTGTTGGTCCGCATAGCTCTTCTTCCTGTTATGTGCTACCCTTAAATTCCTTCTAATGGTTTGCATTTCTTGTTCCATTTCCTTCAACATATCAGGCCCAATAAAGACCCTATTCACTGGATCACTCTAGCTGATAGGAGTATTACAACTCCTCCCATAAAGTGCCTCAAATGAGCTAATTTTCAGTGATTCTTGATACCCATTATTTAATAGCAAATTCTACCAGTGGAATATATTCTTCCCACTTCCTTGATTGGTGTATTACGTGCATTCTTAGCATGTCCTCATGAATTATGTTCGTCCTCTCTGTTTTCCCATCAGTCTAGGGATGGTAAAATGTACTAAAGGGAAAATTTGTTCCCAAGCTTGGAAATATTTCTTTCCAAAATTTTGAAGTAAATTTGGCATCTCTATCGGAGAATATTTTCTTGGTGACTCCATGCAATTTGATGATTTCCCTTATAAAAATTTGGGCCACTTCACTTGCTGAATTTGTAGACTTAACAACTACAAAGTGAGCCACCTTTCTCAACTTGTCAACCACTACCATGATTGCATCATGTTGTTTAGAATTCTTTGGCAGCCCTATAATAAAGTCCATGGAAATCACTTCCCATTTCCATTCCGAAATGGGAATAGGATGCAATAGTCCAATTGGGTGCTTGCACTCAACCTTTACTTGTTGACACTTTATGCATTCCGAAATGAAATCATCCACCTCTCTTTTTAGATCAGGCCAATAGTAAAATTTCTTGATGGTTGTAAGAGTCTTTTGGTACCCTGGGTGACCAAAGTATGGTTAGCATGAAACTCCTTCAATATCAATTTCTTTAGATTGCCCTCATTTGGCACATAGATTATATTCTTGAATCTAATCAACCCATTTTATGTAAGGCCATACTCTTTACTTTCTTTGCCTTCAAATTCTTGCTACAATTTCTCTTTTAACTGCTAATACTTTCTATCTTCCTACCCTACATTTATTATCCATTCTTCAAGGTTAGTCCCATAAGAGCTTATGGCTGCTATATGGTTTATTTGCACTCTCTTGCTAAGTGCATCAACAACTCAGTTTTCATTTCCCTTTATATACTTGATTTCGAAATCTAATTCGCTAATTGTGGCTGACCATCTAACTTGCATTGCATTTAATTTAGGATGATCAAACAAATACTTTAGCCCTCCATGATCAATCATTAGAGTAAATTTTCTGTCAAGGAGGTAATACCTCCACATTTTCAATGTGTGGATGATGGTAGCCAATTCCAAGTCATGGGTTATGTAATTTTTCTCATGTTCATTCAACTTTCGAGATGCATAACATACCACCTTCCCTTCTTGCAGTAAGACTCCACCAAGTCCTTTCTTGCATTCATCCATGCATACAACAAAATCGCTCTCAAGATCTACTATTCTTAGCATTGGTGCATTAGTTAACAACAACTTCAGCTAATCAAAGATTGTTGCACAGTCAGTTTTCCATTCGAATTTCTTCCATTTCTTTTGTAGTGCAGTAATTGGGTGGCTAATTTTGGAGAAATTCCTGCTGGACCTCCTATAATAGCCTGCCAAGCCCATAAAGGACCTAACTTCAACTACATTTTTAGGTATTGGCCATTCCATGATGGCCTTAACCTTCTCTAGGTCAATTGCTACTCCCTCTTTTGAGATAATTTGTCCCAAATAATGGATCTGTGATTGGAAGAAATCACATTTACTAAGCTTTGCATAAAGCTTATGTTCTCTTAGCAATTGTAGTACTGTGGCCAAATGCTCTTCATGCTCCTCCTTGGTCTTTGAATAGACCAAAATGTCATCAACAAAAACCACTACAAATTTATCCAAGTAAGGGCGCAACACATTATTCATCAAACACATGAAAGTTGTAGGGGCATTAGTAAGCCCAAAGGGCACTACCACAAATTCGTAATGCCCATATCTGGTTCTAAATGTTATCTTATGGATATCTTTGTCCTTGATGTGCATTTGATGATAGCCTAACCTCAGATCAATCTTGGAGAAGACAACTGCTCCCCGTAACTGATCAAATAGATCATCAATTCTTGGCAAGTGATACTTGTCCTTGATGGTGACCTTATTCAGTTGTTTATAGTCAATGTACAACGTGGGTGTGCCATCCTTCGTCTTTACAAATAAGACTGGTACTCCCCATGGAGACAGGTTTGGCCTTATGTAGCCCTTGTCCAACATCTCCTTGAGCTGTAGCTTCAACTCAATTAATTCTAGAGTTCTCATTCTATATGTAGATTTTGATGCTGGAGCTACTCCGGGCATTCATTTAGTAGAGAAATCCACCGCCCTATGAGGAGGAAACCAAAATATTTCTTTAAGAAAAACATCTTCAAACCATTTCACAATGGGGTATTTTAATAGTGTCACTGCCCTTATCCCTAGTGCTACTGTTAGCTTCAGCGCTGCTAGAAGTTTGCACAACAAATAAAATGCATCTTTTCTTGTAGCTTCTCTTTGCTTGCATGGCTATAATTAATATTATTGAAATTCGCTTTCGTTCCCTTTGAAATATTCTATGCTCTCCAACCTCATCAATTCATTTGATGGCCTTTTCATAGTTGTCTACCTTTGTGCGATCCCTGTATAGCCAAGTCCATACCCAACAGTACATTGTACTCTCCTAGTGGCAGCACATTAAGATTTTCAATGGTTGACATGTCATTTAATTCAATTGGGCAACCTCTCACCCTGTTGAAGTTTCTAAATTTACTTAGTTTGGAAACCCTTCATGCACTTTTTCTGATTTATTCCTACCTACTTGTTATTTTTCTTTAACAAGTTATTTACAAAGTAAATACTGAAAATAAACACCAGTGCATGCTCAACATATTATAGATTGTTAAAATTGGCAACCAGGGCAAAACTTCATGTGGGTCATCTTATTCATGGCTAATAATATTTTTATTAGATTCCTCTCGTTGAGAGGTGTAGGATTGATATAAAGATCATCCAATTCCGATGAGTATTCACGGAGATATGAATTTATTTTGATTATGGAATTATTATCAAGCCGACCTACAACTCATGTAGGCTCAGAAGCCCAACAGTCGCATCTATTCATCCACCAACGTTGTCTAAATATAAGAGGACTTTTCCTCATTTGGACTCACTCATCTCATCACATCTCTCTCTCTTTACTACGCAGATAAGAGTCTCTTCTCTACTGCGCTGAAATGGGTCTCTCTCTCTCACACATGTGAAGCCGGAAACTGCTGAAATTGAAGCTGCAACTGCAGAAGTAAAGATTGACTTGCGTGGCCTAGAAGATCTCCTCTTTGGAACTGCGTTGTAGGTTCATCTGAACCTCCTTTGAAAGCTGCAACTTTTGGTGGTGGAATGAAGTCAATCCGACGAACGGTTTGCAAGATATTGACTGCCCTAGTTTGAAGCCGGAAACTGCTGAAACTGAAGCTGCAACTGCAGAAGTAAAGATTGACTTGCATGGCCTAGAAGATCTCCTCTTTGGAACTGCGCTGTAGGTTCATCTGAACCTCCTTTGAAAGCCGCAACTTTTGGTGGTGGAATGAAGTCAATCCGACGAACGGATTGCAAGATATCGACTGCCCTAGTTTGAAGCCGGAAACTGCTGAAACTGAAGCTGCAACTGCAGAAGTAAAGATTGACTTGCGTGGCCTAGAAGATCTCCTCATCTGAACTGCGCTGTAGGTTCATCTGAACCTCCTCTGGAAGCCGAAACTTTTGGTGGTGGAATGAAGTCAATCCGACTGTCGGTTTGTGAGATATGGTCTGCCCTAGTTTGATAATGAAGCCGCTAATGCTGATGCTACTGATCTAGGGTTTGCTACTGCTGATATGAATCAAATTTATTGTATTATTTCTCTCTGCTGAATTATTGAAGATAAAAGAAGATTTGATCAAAGGGTTTCCCCACACATTGTGGGGTTTGTCCCTGGCTAGTCGCCACATCTTGTGTCTCTTGTCTTGGCTTGTTTTCTGTCGATCGTTTAATGTTCTATCTGCACTTTACTTTATGTACATGTGATTGCTAATCGGTGGAATATAATAAGAAAAAGAAGTAAATTGTTATAAGCATAGAACATACCATAACTTAACATGGTATCAGAGCTGAGGTGAAGACAAAGCCCAAGCAAGAGCAAGAGCAATCATTGAAGAGAAGATTGGCAAGGCTATCCTAAAAGAACTATGGGGTCCTCAACACTCTTTCCTGCCGAAGACAAGCTCCGTGAGAAAGCTGACTATCACGGATGAAAGATGTCTATCGATCTAACCCTTGAAGATCAAGGAGTGCTGGACCATGTAAGAGGCAATATTGTTGAGCCTTCATCAAATGCATCTGCTGCTGCCTGGAACAAATGGAAAAATGGAGAAGTCAAAACAAAGAAGATCATCCGGGACTCTATCGACAAGCGCTTGGTGGCCTACATCTCTGATCTAGACACCTCCAAGGAAATCTACGACAGACTGGTGAGTTTATTTAAAGTTAATGATGCAAATCAAGTTTTGTTTTTTAGAAATAAGCTGAGGGAAATCAAGAAGGGTAAAGATGAAAGTATGCAAGCATACTTCTTAAGAATCACCGAGATCAAGAACGATCTCCTATCTATTGGGGAAACTATTACTGACAGAGAAATGGCACTCACAACTCTTGAAGGATTACCATCTGAATGGTATGTGTTCAGGACTACTCTTCTGAACTATAATGTAATTCCTAGTTTCGAGGAATTAATGGCTAGATGCATTCAAGAAGAAACAAGGGAAGAAGTGTAAGAAATGCCCATGCCTAAAGGTCCTCCTGCTGCCTTTTCTTTTCATGCAAAGAAAAGAAATAATTCCGGGACTAAATCAAAAGGAAAGGCTGGACCTAAGGCTAGAAGAAAATGACGATGTTACATTTGCGATAAAGCAAGTCACTATGCAAGGGAGTGCCCTGATAGAAAGGACTCACTCTAGGACGATGATCAAAATCCCTCTGATGGCAATCAAAGGAATGACAAATTCAACAGCAAAGGTAAGAGGAGAGCTGGGAATCAAGGAAGAGGACAAGCATTCAAGAAGGCCAGAAATTCCAGGATGTATTAAATGCACCTGACCTCAAAAAGAACTTAGTGTCCATCTCGGGGACGGAAGACAAAGGCTACAAGGTAACCTTCAGCGATGGCAAGGTATGTATATGGAAAAATAATGTTAAAGATGCTTTTACTCTTGGGTTTAGTGTTGATTCATTATATCAGGTTGATGGAAGTCTGCTAGGTGTCATGTCTTATGACACATCTCTTCAGTTTGAACTTTGGCATTAGAGGTTTGCCCCCCTTCATTATAAAGCTATACTCGGTGTAAGACAAATGGTGACAGGGATGCCCGAATTTTGAGTAGAGAAAGAAGGTGTATGTCCAAGATGTGCCGAAGGAAAGCTCAAAAGGGGACCATTCCCCTCAAGCCAAAGCAAGACCTCCGATATATTACAATTGGTTCACTCGGGCATACCTGAGGTTGGCATTAAGAGGGAGACTACTACACCACATACTCCTGAGCAGAATGGTGTGGTGAGAAGGAAGAACCGCACGATGATGGAAGCTGTCCGGGCCATGCTACATGATCAAAGACTTCTGATGTTTCTATGGGCTAAAACTACAATCACCATCGTATATGTACAAAATTGATGCCCTCATCAAGCATTGGGTTCCAAGACTCTTGAAGAAAAATTCACCGGTAAGAAACCTGATGTTTCTCATTTTAAAATTTTTGGAAGCCCTGTATACTTTCATGTGCCGAAAGAGAAAAGAAATAAATTGGGAGCATCTGGAAAGAAGGGAATTTTCGTGGGCTATGGTGAAAATACTAAAGGCTATAGAATCTATGTACCCGGTCAAAGGGAAGTCATAATTAGTCATGATGTCACCTTTGACGAAGATATGGCTCTCAGCAAGGTGATCAATCTTCCGACTTTGAGGAGCTCTCAAGAAGCCGACACCAGGGAACCGAAAGAAAAGGATGATGAATCAATGTCTGATGTAGAAGAACCCATGGATCCGATTGATCCTCATCCACATGAGCCTTCCTCTTCTAGGAAGAGGCCTTCATGGCTTAGGGGGTTACTTGATGATGCTGAAGGACATGCTGCACCCTGAGGAACCTTCCGTCAAAGTAAGAAACTTAACAGGTATCAGGGATACTTGACCATCATGAGCACGATCATACAAAATGAGCCTTCATCATTCTCAGATGTCATCAAGCATTAACTATGGAAGGATGCTATGACCATAGAATATGAGTCTATTATGGAGAATGATGTCTGGGAAGTAGTTCCCAGACCCTGGACAAGACAATTGTTACTTCAAAATGGCTTTACAAGATAAAGCATGCAGCAAATGGAAATATGGAAAAGTATAAGGTTCATTTTGTTGCTCGTGGTTTCTCCCAAAAGGGAGGTATAGACTATGATATTTGCACCTATTGCCAGATATACGACCATCCGCTTGATCATAGCCCTTGTGGCTTCACAAGGATGGAACCTACATCAGATGGATGTCAAGATCGCGTTCTTACATGGTTCTATCAAAGAAGAGGTCTATGTGGAGCAACCTGAAGGATTTGAGATTTATGATTGAAAAACTCATGTATGCAGGTTGAAGAAGGCTCTCTATGGGTTGAAGCAAGCACCCCGAGCATGGTATGAGAGGATCGATAGCTACTTGATGAAGCTGGGATTCACTAGGAGTGAAGTTGATCCTAACCTTTACTTTAAGGTTGAAGATGACAAGCCTCTCATATCGGTGTTGTACGTGGATGACCTCTTTCTAACAGGTGCAAACCCTCTCATTCACAAATGTAAGAGGGAGATGGCTTCTGAATTTGAAATGAAGGACCAAGGACTTGAAGTGTGGCAGAAGCCAAGGGAAATTTTCCTATCTCAAGGAAAATATGTGGTAAATATATTGGAAAGATTTGGTATGATGGATTGCAAGCCTGTGACTACCTCGAGGATCTTAACTTTTAGAAGTTATATGGTAGTGATGTCGGACCAGATTTGGGAAATGCCTCTGAGTTTCATAAACTCATTCGCATTGATGTTCTTGGTGAACCTCCGTCTGAACATATTTTTTGCAGTTAGCATTGTGAGCTCATATTTGGTTGAGCCTCACTGGATTGATGCCAGGAATCTTCTGAGATGTCTTCAGGACACAATCTCTCATGGATTAAGATACACTGCCGGAGATGTGAGACTACTTGGATATACTGATGTTGATTGGGCAGGCAGTGTGGTGGACCGTAAGAGCACTTCCGGGTGCTGTTTCACCTTGGGATCTGCTTTGATATCCTGGATGAGCAGGAAGCAGAAGTTGGTGGCTTTGAGCACCGCCGAAGCAGGATATATTGTTGCTAGCATAACCTCGTGTGAGGTAGTCTGGTTGCGAAAGCTCTTCAGAGCGCTGTTTGGATTTACATTGGATACCACTGTGATTCTCTATAACAACCAGAGGTGGGATTCGATTATTGAGGAATTCCGTATTCGTTGATTGCTCCAGCAGATAGACATCATCTGGGATATGGTAAGTCGATGAGCAAGGAAGCTCCATCACATTAAGATGATGTACAGGTTGATACACCTTGTCAAAGCCCCGAGGAAAGATCTAATCTGTGATTTTCCCAAACGACTTGGAGTCGGCAAGAAACCCTTGTACAAGGGTCCTGCATGTTGCATACATTGAGCTCTGGGAGCTCTGAGGGCTTGCGGTTCCTACTGGAGCAACATATGACCACAGGGTGACTCACCCTCCCCTAGTGGTGCACACTGGAACAAGATGATTCGCTCTCTTGTGGGACAAGATGATTCACTCTCTTGTGGAACAGGATGATTCGCTCTCCTGTGTAGCAGGATGATTAGTTCTCTTGTGAGGCCTGGATTGATGTGTTCTCCATGGCAACCTGGATTGATGTGTTCTCCATGGCAATTGTAGCAGGATTGATGTGTTCTCCTGTGAGGACAGGATTGATTAGTTCTCCTGTCGAGGCATCCTACCCATGCAGTCTGGGACTCATGGGAAGTACATCTCATCTGATCAATGAGCAGGGAAATGAAGTTAGGGACCATAGTAGTACCGATGGACGCATCGTTGTAACTACCGTACTCCCTACGCTAGGATGACCTCCATTGATCTGGGATCAATGATACTGGTCTGGGACCAGTGGTAGGAGTTGTACCATACTGTGATGCTGACTTCGGGTCGGTTGAGACTGGTCTGGGATCAGTGGTACATACTCTGAGACTGAATTTGAGGCAGTGGAGTATGATATTGGTCTGGGACCATTGGAGTTGTACTCACTATGACGCTGACTTTGGGTTGGTTGAGACTGGTCTGGGACCAGTGGTACATACTCTGAGACTAACTTTGAGTCAGTATGATACATCCTCGATCGTTTCTTCTTCTTCATAATTCGGACAAAAGCAGAGTAGAACAGAACAATGCAAGAGCAGAGCAGAACAGAACAAAACAGTACAGATCAGTGCAGGGCAGGACAAGACAAAGCAGAACAGGCAAAATAGAGCAGAGCAGGGCAAGGGTCACGCTGTACAAGGCAGTGCATTTGATGGATGAATAGTAACGACCGATAGACAGATTGCAGATGAAGTTCTCCATGGTTGAGAGGGAGTGTTAAAATTGGCAACCAGGGCAAAACTTCATGTGGGTCATCTTATTCATGGCTAATAATATTTTTATTAGATTCCTCTCGTTGAGAGGTGTAGGATTGATATAAAGACATCCAATTCCGATAAGTATTCATGGAGATATGAATTTATTTTGATTATGGAATTATTATCAAGCCGACCTACAACTCATGTAGGCTCAGAAGCCCAATAGTCACATCTATTCACCCACCAACGTTGTGTATAAATATAAGAGGACTTTTCCTCATTTGGACTCACTCATCTTATCACATCCCTTTCTCTCTACTACGCAGATAAGAGTCTCTTCTCTACTGCGCTGAAATGGGTCTCTTTCTCTCACACATGTGAAGCCGGAAACTGCTGAAATTGAAGCTACAACTGCAGAAGTAAAGATTGACTTGCGTGGCCTAGAAGATCTCCTCTTTGGAACTGCGCTGTAGGTTCATCTGAACCTCCTTTGAAAGCCGCAACTTTTGGTGGTGGAATGAAGTCAATCCGACGAACGGTTTGCAAGATATTGACTGCCCTAGTTTGAAGCCGGAAACTGCTGAAACTGAAGCTGCAACTGCAGAAGTAAAGATTGACTTGCGTGGCCTAGAAGATCTCCTCTTTGGAACTGCGCTGTAGGTTCATCTGAACCTCCTTTGAAAGCCGCAACTTTTGGTGGTGGAATGAAGTCAATCCGATGAACGGTTTGCAAGATATCGACTGCCCTAGTTTGAAGCCGGAAACTGCTGAAACTGAAGCTGCAACTGCAGAAGTAAAGATTGACTTGCGTGGCCTAGAAGATCTTCTCATCTGAACTGCGCTGTAGGTTCATCTGAACCTCCTCTGGAAGCCGAAACTTTTGGTGGTGGAATGAAGTCAATCCCACTATCGGTTTGTGAGATATGGTCTGCCCTAGTTTGATAATGAAGCCGCTAATGCTGATGCTACTGATCTAGGGTTTGCTACTGCTGATATGAATCAGATTTATTATACTATTTCTCTCTGCTGAATTATTGAAGATAAAAGAAGATTTGATCAAAGGGTTTCCCCACACATTGTGGGGTTTGTCCCTGGCTAGCCGCCACATCTTGTGTCTCTTGTCTTGGCTTGTTTTCTGTCGATCGTTTAATGTTCTATCTGCACTTTACTTTATGTACATGTGATTGCTAATCGGTGGAATATAATAAGAAAAAGAAGTAAACTGTTATAAACATAGAACATACCATAACTTAACATAGATCAACAACTAAAAGAAACAAGAACAAACACACCACATGACACCATTATTTTTGGACCAATGTCCCTGGAAAAACCCAATGCGGGAAAACCGGTGTAGCTATTTGAGCGTTTTCTTATTAAGCAATATCAGAGTACAATCTGGGTGCCGAAACTGGCCTACCCAATAGAGAATTTCCTTAGCAGTAATACCTCTCCGTTTCAGACAAATCTGCTGGCTGAAACCATGGATAATCCTTCCGGCAGCTACTTAGCACCAAGCTGCCCCTAAAACCCTAGCGTCTGCCCAATCTGGACTTCGTCAGCCTCTCCTAGCCTAGCGCTGGTCTTGCGTCAGCCTATATTGGCCTGCATCAGCGCTAGGAGGCCTTGCGTCAGCTCTCTGAGCCTCTGCGTCATCTACGCTGGCCCCTCTAGTGCTCTGCGCAGCACTTAGCTGCCTCTGCGTGGCCATGCGTGAGCACTGGTTGCTCTGCTACTATTCCGACACTATCTCTGCCTTTCTGTCTCTTTGTACTCAATGCCCCTCAGCTGCTCTCCCGATCACTGATTCTATCTCTCTTAGCAAACCCTGCTCTAGTGAATAGAATGATTGATCACTCTAATGTACTTTCCAAGTGACCCTCAAGCCTCCTCTTATACTTTTCCTGTTGACATTTCAATGACCTAGATTAAGTCCCTAATCAACGGCTAAGATTAGATCTGGCTTGGTCCATGTCCTTTGGACCACTCTAACACAAATTCATATTAATACACATTAATATTTTATTTTCCCTAAGTTTAGACTTAGGGACTCCATTAAAAATATTAATTATTTTAATATCTCCTGATCTGTTTAGAATCTGCCCAAACCCTTTCTGGGTATTGGGATCTCATGTGCTCCAACCTCTCCACCAAATTTCGTGGCTAGAGCACATCCGATGCTACCCCAAATCAACACTCCCTCTTAGCGAGGACTGTGCTCTAGCAATACTCCTCACTGAGTATTATTCTGATCATTCGACATTGGTACCTGTGTTGATGCTAGGCCTTCCTACCCACCATCCTCTGCATTGCTACCTCCTGTACTGTTGCCCATGGTTCTGCCACTGCCACCGCTGCATCTGTATGACAGCTCTCTTTGCATTCATGCCGCTGCTGGTCCTTTCTCCCAGCAGTGCATCCGCACTACACCTCCTCTCATCATGTTGCATCATGCTGCCCACTGCTGCACTGAAACTCAGTTACCGAGAAGTAAGTAACTGATATCCAAACTGACCTCCCTGTTGGGCTAGAAACACCTACTAATGCTGAAGCTCCCTCTGCCGTTGACAAGTGCTCGCTTTCTCTGACTTTTGCGCTGCTGCAACACCTCCCTGCATCTCGCACCATTGCACACCTCTCTGTGCCTTCCTGCACTGGTGCAACACTCCTGTGCCTCTCGCACTGCTGCAGCCTGCTAGCTCTGCGTTGTCTCGGGACTCCTGCACTGTAGCTCTCTCTGTCGCTCCATTCGCATCCGTCTCTACCCACTCAGTTAGTCTTGCGACTCCTTGTCGAGGCTCCCGTAGTAAGGTCTAATCCAAGAGGCTGGGTACCTCAAGGATCTTGCCCCTCATCGCCTGTAGTCCATCTGACTACAGCTCGATGTCTCCCCACTTCCGCTCAAGTGGTGCGTGTGCACTCATGGCACAGTCATCGTTTGTCAAAACTTCCTTCTCTGCCCATGCTGGCGCTGCCTTAGTCTCGGAAGACTCTCCCTTACTCTTCTTCCTTGGGCACTGGGTCGCATAATGACCCATCTCCCTATAGTGGAAGCACTTGATCTTGGAGAGATCTTTCTTCTTCCGCTTCTCTTGCTTTCCCTCAGATGCTAGGGCCACATCTTCCTCCTCCTGCTGAACTTTGATCCCTTTTTTGCTACTACCTGTCTTTGACTGTCCTCTGATCTCTTCCTGGTGAAGAGCTGCCCACATCTCGTCCCACGGTAGGAGAGTTCCTCTGCCCAGGATACTCTGAACAAACACTTCCCAATCTTTTGAGATAGCATTCAGGGTTTTCCTCACCATAAGCTCCTAATCCGGTGTCGCTCCTATAGCAGTCAACTGGGCTCGGATCTCATTCAATCCTCCAAGGAAGGTGTCAATCGATTGACCCTTCTTGATCTGATATGACATCATCTAGTTCTCGAGCAACATTCTTCTCTACACAGAAGTATGCTGGTACAGGTTCTTGAGAGCCTCACACATCTCAACTGCCGTTTCCTTCTCGGCTATATGTGGTACCACATGATCCTTGACCCCGTCAAGGATAATGCAATTGGCCCTCGCCATCGCCTCCTCGTACTTGTTGTTATCATTGGGTTCCACTGGGATAGCTATAACCTTCAAGGCGAAGTTCTTGACACGATTCCTGTCAAGCATTGATAAGATTTTGGCCTTCCAGACTGCGAAGTTCGATGCTCCATCCAGTCTATCCCGGTCCCTTACCCCGTGTAGTGCCATGACGCTCCTCTACTTCCCTCTTGGAAGTTCTCTGTTTGACTCCTCTGAGTGTCTACTTCCCGTCTGGAAGTTCTCTTCTGTACTCCCTCTGAGTCTTGATTTCCTTCTTGGAAATCTTTCTGCCGCTTGTCGAGATGCCCCCTACTCTGATCGTCTTGTGCAACTGCACTGCTGATCCGGGTTCCTCAGTTAGAAACCCTCAGTAACTCCTCTGGCCCTGCTTTGTCAGGTACTGTTCTGACTACAGTACCTCACCAGCTCCACTCTGCAATATTTCTGCAGCCTTCTAGACTCCAACAACTGCCTCTCTGTGAACTGCGTCAGCCCCTCTCTGCCTCACGTTGGCTCTGCGTCACCCCGGATGGGTCTGCGTCAGCCCTGGAATGCACTGCGTCAGCCCTATGGCCCTCTGCGTCAGCAACATTGGCCTCTCTGAGGCTTTGTGTTGTGCTCGACTTCTTCTGCGTGGCTCTGTGTCACACTTCCTTGGCTTCTGCACTGCTAGAAACAGCTTCTGTCACCTCGGGACAGCTGTTTTCTGCTGCTATTGCTCCGCTTGGCTAATGTCTTTTAGTCCTCTTGTGATCTGCAATCATGCTCTAATACCATGTTGAAGTTTCTAAATTTACTTAGTTTAGAAACCCTTCATGCACTTTTTCTGATTTATTCCTACCTACTTGTTATTTTTCTTTAACAAGTTATTTATAAACACTGAAAATAAACACCAGTGCATGCTCAACATATTACAGATCATCAACTAAAAGAAACAAGAACAAACACATCACATGACACCATTATTTTTGGACCAATGTCCTTGGAAAAACCCAATGCAGGAAAACCGGTGCAATTATCTGAGGGTCTTCTTATTAAGAAATATCAAAGTACAATTTGGGTGCCGAAACTGGCCTACCCAATAGAGAATTTCCTTAGCAGTAATACCTCTCCGTTTCAGACAAATCTACTGGCTGAAACCCTAGATAATCCTTCTGACAGCTACTCAACACCAATCTGCCACTGAAACCCCAACGTCTTCCCAATCTGGATTGCGTCAACCTCTCTTAGCCCAGCGCTGGCCCTGCGTCAGCCTATCTTGGCCTGCGTCAGCCCCAGGAGGCCCTGCGTCAGCTCTCTGAGCGTCTACGTCATCTACGTTGGCCCTGTTGACCACTACCGGTCAACTACCCATGCAATACACCCCTTTTTCTTTGCAAAAAAGGGGCAGCACCTGATCGACGTGTCCGAACCATCCTGCAGTGATCAGCAGTTTCATCATTTTGATTGTAAACCCAGTCTGCATGTATGAATTGTAAATAATCTTAGCAGACATGAGTCATGTATGTAAATTGCCTAGGTGGACCTAACTTTCTGATGGTAATCTACATCTCGGAAGGTTTTTCGTCTCACCGATCCATGATCGGCAGAGTTTTCCTTCCAACCTGACCCCAAAGCCGGGATGGATTTTGTCATTAGAATTTTAGGAGAATCCTAGTGTGTTGATCTGCTAGATTATAAGTGTGTCGCAGAAACTGGGTGATTTGTGAGGGTCTGTATTAAGTGGGTTTGTCCCCTTAAGATGTAAATTGTAAAAGTCATGATGTAATGTGTCTTGAGGGTTGAAAAATGTTTTAAAACCCCTCATGAGTCCCGAGTCCTAAGTCCTAGGTGATGTTTCCGAAGGCTTAGTTCGATGATCCATTTTAAAATGAATTAAAATAAATAGAAAAAAAAAAAAATATATAAAATAATTAAAAAATTAAAATAATAAAAAATTAAAAAATAGAGCAAAAACCCTAAATAATAAAATAATAATATTTTAAGTGAATGCATGCAAAATATTATTTTTAATAATAAGTTAGCAATTTCGACGGATGAGATTAAGAGATGTCTTGATCCTCATCGATGGTCGAGATCATTTCGACATGGATCACTCGAACTAGCCGTTGGGATCATTTCCTTTAAATAGGGTCTTAAGGGGTCATTTCAGAGAAGGGGAATCTGATCTGTGAGTCTGATACTGAAGAAGCTCTCTTGTAAATCTGTTTCTGGTTAATAAAAGAAGACTTTGGGGTCCATATCTTGCTGGTGTTACTCTCTTGAAATGCTGTGAGATTGTTTAATTTTCTGCATATTTTCTTTTCAGCCATTAATAATAGCTTTTTGTAGAGTATTGTGAGCACATGTATCTTGTTCACTTGCTAGGGTTTGAGTGTTGTTAGGGTTTCTGAAGTAATGGCAGGTATCTCCATTACTTTTTGAGATCTAGCAGCATTTTTGCCCTCTTTACTGATGGTTGTTTTGAGCTGTGCAGAAGACCCTTTCTGAAGGAAATTTGTGGGCGTTTGGGGAAGTTCTCGGCTGAACCAGCCAACTCCCGCAAGCATTTTTTTGCTGAGCCCAGTTGATTTGATCCTGGGTCTATCATTCAGTTTATTTTTTAAATTTTACATGAGAGATTTTCTGAAGTTCTTCACAGTGACAATCTGAAATCTTTGTTCTTTAAAATATTTCCGTTCTTATTGCTGAATCTGGCTGTTAAGGGGCCAAATCTATAAATTATATACGCTGATCTAGGGTTTCATATTTTTGCTTTATGCAGTTTTCATTAGGGTTTTGATTTTGGTTTTATGTATATATTATTTTTTGGGGTGATTTCATCGTTTTAGGTGGCAAGCATCAGAGAAAGAAAAATATTTTTTGACATACGCTGTCCAGTTTTTTTTTTTTTTTGAGCCATCATTTCACACATCGATACATTTACTGTGCAGAGAATCGATCCACCATTGCCACGACTTGGATAGTAGCTTCGAAATATTCACGCGTTCTATTTAAGCACTGCAAAAAATGTATGCGGATCAATGTCAGCGTGAGGTATCGAAGTCATAAAGAAAAATCAGTTGACGGCTTGGGTTTCATATGCGGATCAATTATTGCGGTTCTGTATCGAATGCATAAGATCAGCCGCCGACAGCCACAAGATCAGATTTCCAAATCGAATTTCATAAGTCTTTATTGAGCTTGTGGTCCATCATTACATCCTACGTGGATTCAATCTGTATGAAAAGGGGCCGACCCAAAAACGCCGCTGTTACCTCAGAGAAAAAAAAATCGCATTTCCTTTCCGTTGTCTCCTGCATAGATTTGTCATCAAAACCACCGGATCAGCCCTGCTCTCACTTCGGCCCTGCTCCTCCGTAGCCTCTTCTTCATGCATTCGCGCCGCCGTCAGGGTATTCGCAGCAGGAAAAGGACGCAATCCCTCAATTCCCCTCTGCCTGTACGCGTTTATTTTCTTCATTCTCGACAGCGGAGTGACCCCCAACCTGCATCAAGAGCCGTTGCCATTGAAGTCGTCATACTTGTCTGTCTGCGTGCTGCACAATTTCATGTTACGCCTCAACAATCATCGCCGCCGGCCGACCTACGTAACATCAAAACAGGTCATCGATTTTCTTTGGGTTGCAGGGAATGTGTAAGTCGATTTTTAATTAGATGCACGTTCTTAGCTTGTAACTAGATTTTTAGTTTTAAAAGTTTTAAATTTAGGGGTTTGGTTATAGTTTCGTTTTTTTTTAATTTTCCTTCAGATCTTAAATCGTATTTCTTTTTTTTTTTTTTAGGTCTTTGACGTATATACATATATATTAGCGTAGATTGTAATTTAGATTTTAATTTAATTTTTAGTTTAGTTTAGGTTCTATTTTATTTGAATTTTTAATTTAGTTTTTTTTTTATAATATGAAAAAAAAAAATATAATAAAATAAAAAGACTTAGGCTTTGTTAAATTAGTTTTATTTTTAGATTTTAATGTTTTAGATTTTAGTTAGAATTAGATTTTAAGTTTTAGTTTTAATAAAGCTTTATAAATTTTAGAATTAAAAAAAAATAAAAAATTTCGTTTTCTTTTAAATTTTTGAAAAGCATAAAAAAATATTGTGGAAATTTTCTTTGTCAGATCCAGTTGTTTTCGGGAATCATCACGTTATATCTTTCATGCTGAGATCTAAATTTTCAAGTCGAGATACGAATATGAAATCTGGTTAATGATTCTCGTGGTGTTTAAAGCATTCATCTTTTCAAAATTTTCAGTTGCTGGATATCGTTTTGGTCATTCTAAGAGCATTGTGATTTAGCTGATATCTTGTGATGACAAATGATTGCTGTTCACGGTTTATTTTTCTATATCATCTAACAAGTAATCGTTTTAACAGCAAATAACTTAAGGCACTGGTCTGCTAAATTAATCAAATCCATCTAGTGCTTTTTCGTGTCTCGTGTCTCCCAACCAATTGGTCGACAGTTGGTCTTCATCATCTCATAGGGTCTACCCCCCTTAGCCGTGGGAGACAGGCTTAAACGGAGGGATCGGGGATCAGAGTGACAGCCTCCGGTCTGAGCGTTGTCGTGTCAATCTGCGCGACAACATTTTTTGGCGCCGTTGCCGGGGAAATTGTTTTCTCGGCATTTCAACGACAGTCTTCCTTCTCATTTTTATCTTTTCATCTGGCCCGGCGCGCCAACATTTTTTGGCGCCGTTGCCGGGGAAATTGTTTTCTCGGCGTTTCAACGACATTCTTCCTTCTCATTTTTATCTTTTCATCTGGCCCGGCAATGACAACATTTTTGGCGCCGTTGCCGGGGACACTCTGTTCCTGGAGTTTCATCGACATTCATCTTCTCATCTTTCTCATCTCTCATTTGAGCTGGCAAATTCAACCTTTGAGATTATCATTTGGATCTTTTATTGCCTTATTTTTCGCCATATCATCAGCATCTCTTCGGTGTGTTTCTTGTTTGGGTGGCGACTCCATTTTCTTATTTTTTCCAGACAAGAAGCCTCCCGCATATCTGTTTGTTGATTACTTCTCGGATCTTAGAATCAGATTCATTGTTCAAGTGGCGACTCCATTTCTTTCATTTTTTGATTTTCTTGAGCAGAGATATAGTTCTATCATCCATCTAATCCCTTATTGTTCATCATGGATTATTCATTTAAACCATGTCGTTTTACTCACCGTCTCCATGATTTTCTGGAGGAGGCCATTCCTGAATTACCTATTTTTTCAGGTGGTGATCCAATCACTGTTAAAAGGCATCTAGACTTGTTTATTCGCATCATGATCATATATTGCAGACCCCCTCAGTTTAATCATGAAGATATCAAAATGCGTCTATTTGTCCTTTCTTTAGAAGATGATGCTTTGAATTGGTTTAACAATTTTCCTAAAGATTCTTTCACTTCTGTGGAAGACATTATCAATGCTTTTGAAGATAGATATGGTTATCCGGACAGCTTGCCTTCTGCCTCTAAAATTGTGCAACAGAATGAAAGTAACTTGATAAAAGGTCCAGCTGATGGTGAAAGATCCCAAGACGATTCTTCATGTCAGAATGTGTCATCCACCATATCAAACCAAGTTCATGATAGTGGGAGGTCAGGGATAAATGACAATGAAAAGGAAGAGCAAAAGCAAATTATACGAGATCTAGTGATGCTAGTGAAAAATATGGAAAGCAATCAAACTAGTCATATCAATGATGTAAGAACTTTATGCACCCATCTGGAGAAACGTAATAGGGAGATGGAGGTCACGCAAAATCAGCATGCTAAAGAAATTGAGGCCATAAAAACTAAATATGAAACAGAAATTAGAAGCATGCAAAGCAAGATGTCAGGCTTAGAAGAAAATATGATGACCATGAAAGCTGATCATGATAGGGAAATCGATTCTATGCAAAACAAGTTATTAACTATGGATGAGGAAATGACTATCATGACATTTGATCATAATAATCAGTTGGCCACCATGAAAGCAAATCATAGAGAAGAAATAAACTCCATGCAGCATTGCTTGATGGACATAAAGGAAAAGAATGATAAAGTAATAAAAGATATGGAAGAACATCATGCCAGACAAATCAGTGCTATAAAGGTTGAACACTCTAGTCAGATGGATGCCATTAAAATACAGGTTCAAAAGTTTCAACAATGGTCAGAGGATAAGAGAAACCAGGGGACATCAACAGATCAGGAGCCTTCTCATTTGTCACAACAAGTTCCGTCTTATTATGAGGAGGTCATTGATTCGATCGAAAGATGGTTAATTGAAGGTGATCCAGATAGACTTAAAAATGATAAAGATCAGATGCAGGACAAAGAAAGACATGACACGCATATCTTACATACTTCATCTGATAGCTTTGAAACAGAAAGTTTCGTGTCATCGGTAATACAGCCTGCCACAAAGAAAAAGCGTAAGAGAAAGAAAATGAGAAGAAGATTTGACGCATCAGACGGTCGCGAGCAGCTTGATTTTCGGATAGGAAAAAGTCCTACCATATGCAAAATTGGACATGGCACATCCGACAAGCAGCCAACAGATTTGCCTGAAAGCAGGCAAATGCTCAGTATGCACTATATTGAACACATCTGATGCCATGGGGCATCCTTTGTATTGTATTTCTAACCCTACTCCTTGTTTTTTCCGCATTTTTATTTCTGTTTTAGATACTTAATAAATGAAGAGCTTTTATCTTTTCCTGCGCTTAATGTATATGATGATTTTTTGGATGGACGCTACTTATTTTTGTGTTGTATGGATACAGATTCTGGATTCTCACATTCCTGCAAGCAGCAACGTGTCCCCAAGTAGAGCCAGATGTTGACCACTACCGGTCAACTACCCATGCAGTACACCCCTTTTTCTTTGCAAAAAAGGGGCAGCACCTGATCGACGTGTCCGAACCATCCTACAGTCATCAGCAGTTTCATCATTTTGATTGTAAACCCAGTCTGCATGTATGAATTGTAAATAATCTTAGCAGACATGAGTCATGTATGTAAATTGCCTAGGTGGACCTAACTTTCTGATGGTAATCTACGTCCCGGAAGGTTTTTCGTCTCACCGATCCATGATCGGTAGAGTTTTCCTTCAAACTTGACCCCAAAGCCGGGATGGATTTTGTCATTAGAATATTAGGAGAATCCTAGTGTGTTGATCTGCTAGATTATAAGTGTGTCGCAGAAACTGGGTGATTTGTGAGGGTCTGTATTAAGTGGGTTTGTCCCCTTAAGATGTAAATTGTAAAAGTCATGATGTAATGTGTCTTGAGGGTTGAAAAATGTTTTAAAACCCCTCATGAGTCCCGAGTCCTAGGTCCTAGGTGATGTTTCCGAAGGCTTAGTTCGATGATCCATTTTAAAATGAATTAAAATAAATAAATAAATAAATAAAAAATTATATAAAATAATTAAAAAATTAAAATAATAAAAAATTAAAAAATAGAGCAAAAACCCTAAATAATAAAATAATAATATTTTAAGTGAATGCATGCAAAATATTATTTTTAATAATAAGTTAGCAATTTCGACGGATGGGATTAAGAGATGTCTTGATCCTCATCGACGGTCGAGATCATTTCGACATGGATCACTCGAACTAGCCGTTGGGATCATTTCCTTTAAATAGGGTCTTAAGGGGTCATTTCAGAGAAGGGGAATCTGATCTGTGAGTCTGATACTGAAGAAGCTCTCTTGTAAATCTGTTTCTGGTTAATAAAAAAAGACTTTGGGGTCCATATCTTGCTGGTGTTACTCTCTTGAAATGCTGTGAGATTGTTTAATTTTCTGCATATTTTCTTTTCAGCCATTAATAATAGCTTTTTGTAGAGTATTGTGAGCACAGGTATCTTGTTCACTTGCTAGGGTTTGAGTGTTGTTAGGGTTTCTGAAGTAATGGCAGGTATCTCCATTACTTTTTGAGATCTAGCAGCATTTTTGCCCTCTTTACTGATGGTTGTTTTGAGCTGTGCAGAAAACCCTTTCTGAAGGAAATTTGTGGGCGTTTGGGAAAGTTCTCGGCTGAACCAGCCAACTCCCGCAAGCATTTTTTTGTTGAGCCTAGTTGGATTTGATCCTGGGTCTATCATTCAGTTTATTTTTTAAATTTTACATGAGAGATTTTCTGAAGTTCTTCACAGTGACAATCTGAAATCTTTGTTCTTTAAAATATTTTCGTTCTTATTGCTGAATCTGGCTATTAAGGGGCCAAATCTGTAAATTATATAAGCTGATCTAGGGTTTCATATTTTTGCTTTATGCAGTTTTCATTAGGGTTTTGATTTT
The DNA here is from genome assembly GCA_031772625.1 of Pinus tabuliformis. NCBI lineage: Eukaryota > Viridiplantae > Streptophyta > Pinopsida > Pinales > Pinaceae > Pinus > Pinus tabuliformis. Next base: position 882,857,646 of record CM062808.1, on the reverse strand, counting down.
GGTTTTATGTATATATTATTTTTTGGGGTGATTTCATCATTTTAGGTGGCAGGCATCAGAGAAAGAAAAATATTTTTGACATACGCTGTCCGACCAGTTTTTTTTTGAGCCATCATTTCACACATCGATACATTTACTGTGCAGAGAATCGATCCACCATTGCCACGACTTGGATAGTAGCTTCGAAATATCCACGCGTTCCATTTAAGCACTGCAAAATCTATGCGGATCAATGTCAGTGTGAGGTATCGAAGCCATAAGGAAATATCAGTTGACGGCTTGGGTTTCATATGCGGATCAATTATTGCGGTTTTGTATCGAATGCATAAGATCAGCCGCCGACAGCCACAAGATCAGATTTCCAAATCGAATTTCATAAGTCTTTATTGAGCTCGTGATCCATCATTACATCCTACGTGGATTCAATCTGTATGAAAAGGGGCCGACCCAAAAACGCCGCTGTTACCTCAGAGAAAAAAAAATCGCATTTCCTTTTCGTTGTCTCCTGCATAGATTTGTCATCAAAACCACCGGATTAGCCCTGCTCTCACTTCGGCCCTGCTCCTCCGTAGCCTCTTCTTCACGCATTCGCGCCGCCATCAGGGTATTCGCAGCAGGAAAAGGACGCAATCCCTCAATTCCCCTCTGCCTGTACGCGTTTATTTTCTTCATTCTCGACAGCGGAGTGACCCCCAACCTGCATCAAGAGCCGTTGCCATTGAAGTCGTCATACTTGTCTGTCTGCGTGCTGCACAATTTCATGTTACGCCTCAGCAATCATCGCCGCCGGCCGACCTACGTAACATCAAAACAGGTCATCGATTTTCTTTGGGTTGCAGGGAATGCGTAAGTCGATTTTTTAATTAGATGCACGTTCTTAGCTTGTAACTAGATTTTTAGTTTTAAAAGTTTTAAATTTAGGGGTTTGGTTATAGTTTCGTTTTTTTATTATTTTCCTTCAGATCTTAAATCGTATTTCTTTTTTTTTTTTTTAGGTCTTTGATGTATATACATATATATTAGCGTGGATTGTAATTTAGATTTTAATTTAATTTTTAGTTTAGTTTAGGTTCTATTTTATTTGAATTTTTAATTTAGTTTTTTTTTTTATAATATGAAAAATAAAAAAGAAATATAATAAAATAAAAAGACTTAGGCTTTGTTAAATTAGTTTTATTTTTAGATTTTAATGTTTTAGATTTTAGTTAGAATTAGATTTTAAGTTTTAGTTTTAATAAAGCTTTATAAATTTTAGAATAAAAAAAAAAAATAAAATTCGTTTTCTTTTAAATATTTGAAAAGCATAAAAAAATATTGTGGAAATTTTCTTTGTCAGATCCAGTTGTTTTCGGGAATCATCACGTTATATCTTTCATGCTGAGATCTAAATTTTCAAGTCGAGATACGAATATGAAATCTGGTTAATGATTCTCGTGGTGGTTTAAAGCATTTATCTTTTCAAAATTTTCAGTTGCTGGATATCGTTTTGGTCATTCTAAGAGCATTGTGATTTAGCTGATATCTTGTGATGACAAACGATTGCTGTTCACGGTTTATTTTTCTATATCATCTAACAAGTAATCGTTTTAACAGCAAATCTCTTAAGGCACTGGTCTGCTAAATTAATCAAATCCATCTAGTGCTTTTTCGTGTCTCGTGTCTCCCAACCAACTGGTCGATAGTTGGTCTTCATCATCTCATAGGGTCTACCCCCCTTAGCCGCGGGAGACAGGCTTAAACGGAGGGATCGGGGATCAGAGTGACAGCCTCCGGTCTGAGCGTTGTCGTGTTAATCTGCGCGACAACAGGCCCCTCTGGTGCTCTGCGCAACACTTAGCTGCCTCTGCGTGGCCCTGCGTGAGCACTGGTTGCTCTGTTGCTCTACTGCTGTCCGGACACTATCTCTGCCTCTCTGTCTCTCTGTACTCAATTCCCCTCAGTTGCTCTTCCGATCACTGATTCTATCTCTCTTAGCAAACCTCGCTCTAGAGAATACAATGACTGATCACTCTGGTGTACTCTCCAAGTGACCCTCAAGCCTCCTCTTCTACTTTTCCTGTTGACATTTCAATGGCCGAGATTAAGTCCCTAATCAATGGCTAAGATTAGATTTGGCTTGATCCATGTCTTTTGGACTGCTCTAACACAGATTCATATTGATACACATTAATATTTTATTTTCCCTTAGACTTAGGGACTCCATTAAAAATATTAATTATTTTAATATCTCCTGATCTGTTTAGAATCTGCCCAAACCCTTTCTGGGTATTGGAGATCTCATGTGCCCCAACCTCTCCACCAAATTTCGTGGCTAGATCACATCCGATGCTACCCCAAATCAACACACCTAATATTCAAATCTTCTCCTTGTCCTTGTTGCCAATTGAACCAACCCAATTTGTGCCTCCTTAGCCAATTGACGCTGCTCTATGAGTGTTGGGATAATATAACTATAATTGGATCCAGGTTCATTCAAAACATAAATAACTTGATTGCAGAGCTTACCTCCCATTTCGATTATGGAAGCCTGGTGATCAGCTTGTGTTTTGTTTGTTGAGTTTGGTAGCTTGGGAGGTACTCCAAGCCCTAGGGTTCAAGGTTTGGAGGAAGGAGCACCACAAAAGTGGTTTTTGGGCTTAGAACCCAAGCTTGGGGTTTTGTACCCAAAGATGTGGGGCCAAAACCATGAGGGTTGTTATTGATTTGACCTATGGAGATGATAGAGGATCCTAAAAGGAACCAGGGGCTAAGAAAATCATCGAGATCAAAGGTATACAATAAGGGTTATGGATTTTTATATGTTTAGGTGGGCTAATTTGTCAACAAGTTTAGGTCGGCTAGGGTAAAAGAGTGCCCTAAGGAAAATTCATTGACAGCGAAAGGAAGCATATAAATACAAGTGATGTTGGAGGTCATTTTCACTCATCCAAAGTGCATCATTTCATAGCAATACATCTTTGAGGCAGTCGCAGCAATAAGAGGAGAAGGGTGTGGGATCTAGAGGTTGTTTGAAGTCTGTTTGGATGTCCATTGCAGGTTTGAAAATTGCAGGAGGGCAGCTGTTGAGAAATCCAAAGCGTGTCAATTAAATGATTTCTCTTATTATGACATTATCTTGTGATGTTTTTCATTATTATTATTTGTTCTTTCGAATTATCTTTTCTTATCATCAAGACTAATGCCAAGCAACAAATAGAAGAAAACACAAAATGTAGGCACGCAGCCAGGGCAAAACCCCTCTCTAGGGGAAAACCCGGTCAAAATTCTTCCTTTAGTAGATTCAAGATGAGACGACCAAGACCCTCACAACATAGACTCAAGACTACCTCCATCCATCAAGTCAACCTTGTCATGTCATTCTTCAGTTCTATCATTCTTCGCTCCTGTAGCAGTCATCCTTCTTCACACTTCGGTCCTTGCAATGGCACCGAACTTGTATCTTGAGATAGCACCAAGCACCGAACCATCTTTATTGTGATAACACTGAGTTTACTCACTAAGATAGCACTGAAATTTGTCCACTGTGATAGCACCGAAACCTCATCACTGTGCTTGCACCGAATCCTTATCATTGTGTTTGCACCGAGACTTCATCACTGTGTTTGCACTAGCATCGAAATTATTCACTGTGGTAGCACCGAAATCATTTCCACTGAAAGCATCGAACCATTCACTGTGACATATCACTGAAATTCTGTCTTTATTCTCCACTGTAATCCACATTTGTATCTCAGAAAGGTATGTCGAAAATATCACTGTGATTTATCCGAACTTGTGCACTGTAATAGGACCGAACTCTATCTCTGAGATCATCAAATTGTTGCACTGTAATTTGAGCGAAGGTCATACTCCTATATATAGTTGTTTCCCTTTGAAATGAGCCAACATGAGTTCAATGAAGAGAAGTGTCTATAGGCCGACTTGAGTTTGTTGAGGGAAGCCGACTTGATGATGATTTCTTTTGAGGCCGACATCAAGGAGACTTTGATGGAGGAGGAGATTAACATGACAAGATAGACTTTGACTCAAACAAACAATCCTAAAGCCTACAATGGAGGCTTGACCTATGACAATTGACCCAAGCATGAAACCCATGCTTTAATAAGTCAATTAAATTAATAATAAAAATTTCTTTTGCTTTCTTTTGACAAATACATTTCATTTTGTCTCAAGTACAATAATGAAGACCGAACCTAGTTACATTCTTCAACACTCCCTCTTAAATAGGGAGGTATTCATATTTCAATATAACCATAGAGGTACATGGATGATCTCAAAACACATCATCTATGAAGAAGTTTAGGCACCACAATGCCATGGACTAGATTCTTTACCAGGGCTATCTATCCAAGGTTTCTCAACAATTTAGGCGCCGCAATGATACAAACTAGTTTCCTGACCAAGGCAACCTATCTGAGTGGGGCTAAGATGGACTCAAGCTTGCAACCTTTCTAGGTACCATCAAGCTTACTTGCTAACCATCACCCTAGGGATCTAGGTGTGTATCCGAGGTCAGAGCTCTATGACCAACACCACCCTCCCAACTTCGGGACCTAGACATCAACATAAAGTTTTGGCCAGATGTCCTCCCAGACAATGCTTCACTCATAAAGCCTCAACACTCCTTGATCCAGCAAATCAAGGAGAATAAATCTCTCCCGGTCAATCTGATCAGTAACCAGCATGCTATCAAAACTTTGAGAGATTTACTTGTACAAACACAACCCCAATTAGTAACAAACTTTCAAATAGATACAAACCTCTAGGGTCTTCCAGACAACTTGATGTTGCTTCTCAACTTTCCATAGTAGGACTTAGAGCTTTCCCAATGAATCTTGACAGAATATTCCTCAACCATGCAACTTCCTTTCCTACTTCTCATGTAGCAACATATTTCATAAATCGATCCGACTTTTCTTAACTCAGTAGCCCTTCAAAAATACATTCTCCAATTTCTTCTATCAAGGTGTCCATCATGACTATGATATGACCTCCCTCTCAACTAGGGAGATTCCTTTCATCCGTGCTCCCTCTCAATCTAGGGAGATTTCTTTCAATCAAGCTCCCTCTTAACCTAGGGAGATTTCATCCAAGCTCCCTCTTAACTTAGGGAGTTCTACTTCTTTATGACATTGGAGAATCTTTCATGGCTTCCATCCTTCTCATCGGAGTTATCATTACCATCACCATTCACATCACGCTTATCACATCAACTTTTATTTACGAACATCTTCACTATCTTGAAGATCTCATACTTGCACAACTTAGATAGCAAGTACAACCAAATCTATAGAAGCATGAAGTTAACCATATCAAAATCACAGAAGCATTCAACTTTATATATCAGATGCCCAAACTTAATTACAAACAAGAGACACATACTCTTCAGCATCTTGCTAGGGACTTTGTCATAAACCCTAGACTACTTCATCAAGGCTTATTTCATAACAACTTTCATTACATCTAGGGTTTCAATGTTTCTTTCCAAAGGTATGACATACCCTACTACAACATATAGCAAACCCTAGAAACAATTCAAACAAATATAGATCTGCAATGTATCTAACAACTTTCAGAATTCATATGTTAGACTTTCTACTAGGATTTTATACAAACCCTAGATTTCATACATGAGATTCAATAATCAAAACCAATCACAACTCAATCAACTTCATGACTAGCTTCCACTAGGATTTGTTGCAAACCCTAGATTTTCTCAAACAAACAAACATCAATCATAACCAAAGCTCAGATTTCAACAATCTTACATAAATCTCAAATTATCACATTGTCATCAAACATCAGAGATTTTCACTTCCACTAAGGTTTAGCTCCAAAACCCTAGAATTCACAAATACTATCATCCTAGAGAAACAAACTTCGACTAGGGCTTAGTTCCAAACCCTAGGACTCATGACCATCAACAATTAGGTCAATTCATATATCTAGGATTCCATCATCATGCACAAGCATATCACAACATGTGTTAGTCAAACCCAACTACACAAATATCAATAAGAGTTAGACATATAATAGACTTGATCAAACTAGGGTTTGATCGAAGAAACACACACATCTCAAGGAAGACATTATAAGGGTCTTGCTCATACATTCTACCAAACCCTTAGGGTTTCAACATAAGATCATAGCAAACCCTAAATTACCAATACTTCAAAGGTTCGGAATTTCATACATTACCATTCAACCCTGACAAGTTAGGGTTTCCATAACCATATCAAAATCCGAAACAAAACATCCTTAGTCAGTTACTTTAGACTTCATTCAATAATAACTCTAAGCAGATTAGGGTTTCACACATTATCATTAGCATACCCTTAAGTTAGCGGTTTCTAGAGAACCTTTCAAGGGTTCTATAAAAACAATCAAGGATGTAAGGAGGGTAGATTTATCAAATGATGAATCACCCTAAACAAGAATCTTTATGATTCAATACAACTAGACATAATGATGTTAGTAATGTAACACAAATTTCAAAAATAAGATGAACGTACTTTTAAGTGTATAGTCTAAGACATACCTGGAGATGTTCCTCGACAAACCTTGTAGGAAGTGTTCTCTTTGTATTAAGCCATGATCTTTTATACCTGTAATACATACTTTCAAGTAGAACATGTGAACATGATTTAATTTCTCAAGTTAGATCTCCTACATAACCATGGAGGATGGAATCCTTTGAAAAGTTATTCCTTCTTTCAATTAAGGACTTTTGCTTGAAATCCTAGATTACTCGTAAACCCTTTAAGATTAGATACATTGAAAATCTAAAAGCTTATGAACATACGTACCTTGTGTTTACATACTTGTTGTAGTGACAATACTTACTTGATTTCTTTTAAGTTGGTTCCTTGTACTCAAAGAGTGCTTTCTTTGGACAGACTTCAGATAGTCTTCAAATGAATATTTTTGCTTTATCATCTTATTTGTATAACCCTAGAGCGGATGCACAATTTCCTTTGGGCCTGAAGTCGAGCAATACCAAACTAGCCAGCACACGGGATCAAGTATCGTGAGGCTCAACGCCAAGCGAAAACAAGGGGGAGAGGTAAAATACGAGGCCCAGGCTTATATCCGACACCCGCCTTGTTAACTAACTGTGTGCTAAGAAATAGCGTGAGGTTTGTAGCATATTGACGCATAATGGTGTGTATGCTCCGTGGACTCTTATGTTAAAAACCATAATATATAATATAAGCTAACGTGTAAATAAAACAATGACCCATTCGTTTTGTTTAGGGCCTGGCACCTATCAGCGATTAAAAGTCCAACGCTCCATTATTAAAAGAGTGGTGTCCAGCGATATAATCCCATATCATAGGGCTTCATACAAATTAAAACTTAAACCTTGATTTAAAATATATATATAACTGTTTTATAATAGGTCGGGTCACTGTTTTTCTTTTAATATCTACAAACATAATTTTCAATTATATCTGTACCTAGAATTATCGTACTATTTCCATCGTATTAAATTATTATATTTAATTCCCATAATTTTAATTTAGTTATATATATTAATGCAAATTTTGTTGTATTTAAAGGAAGGTAAGATAGTAGCAATACAAACATATATATATATAATATAGGAATGTATTAAATAGTGAAATAGAAGCACGGAAATTATAAAAGGAAAGAATACATAAATAAAGATTACATCCATTGATAGTAAGTGTATAATGAAATAGATGATAAATAAAGCACATTAGTTAAGAATATATATATATATATATGTGTGTGTGTGTGTGTGTGTGTGTGTGTAATATAACATAAAGCAAAAGATAACAAATAGTAATAAATTTGAGGTTGGTGGCTAACAAGAGTAAATAGTCAAATGAGTTTATCTTAAAGACTTAAGAAAAATAATTAGTATATTTCTCATCTGAATCACTTATATTTAATATCTGCAAATAACATGATAAAACATAAATATATATATAAATATAGTATTATATAGAAATGTTATTATAATGTAAATATAAATTCGAATGTAATGTAGGAGCATTATAATCAAATGAGATTATTATAATCATTAGGACATAGCATAATTTTGAATACGTATTATTGTGCATAAAATAGAAAACCCTGCATTAGGACAAGGAGGTCGCGAGACCACCCTCCTTGACCTCGGTACCAGTAAGATCTGCCTAGCAAATAAAAATAGCAAAAAAAACTATACCCGTTTGAAAATGTGAAATTGCAAAATATATGTTAAATCCGAATGAATACCTTAAATTTTTACAAATTTTCTTTATATAAACAGGAATCATTACGATGGTAAGGACATATGAGCGACGACGACGTGATCGGGCAGCATCACCGTCATTAATGCCACCACCATCGTCATCACCATCTCCATCGCCACCACCATCATCATCATCTCCATCGAGACCATCATCAACACCAACCGCTCCAGCACCGGAGTTGACCGTGATAATGAACTCATTGGAAGCCTTATTGGAAACATTGAAAGGGTCAACCATGGCTAAGACCCTAAGTTGCAGGAAACGTTGGAGAAGGGTCCGTTTCCGGCCAGAAACGAAACGGAAACGAGGAAACTCGTACTGTACGGCCTGGAAACGCGTTTCCGGCCGTACTGGCCTGTTTCTCGAGGAGGAAACGTGGCCAGTACAGCTGGAAACACGTTTCCAGGCCGTACGGTGGAGTTTCCTCTTCTAACTTGACTTTTTCTTGTATTTTTGTTTTATGTTTTCGCTTCTAATTTTTTATTGGGCGACTAAAATATCTTCTGGATGCTTCTAGATGCCTCTCAAGTTATAAAAAAAGAGGATTTTCTGAGTGGGGCAGCCTAATGTTCAACTCTGTGGCCCTAGTGTTGATATGTAGTTCTTGGTAATGTTAAATTCTTAAAGTAAAAGTGACATTCTCCTTTATTATTCATTTTCATCATTTTACTTAAATTTTTAACATTACCATGAAATGACTCAGGATGTTTGAGAGTGGTTTCACCCTCATTGGATTTCATATGGAGAAATTAGAATTTTAGATCTCACTCAAAATCCAGCAGACTTATCTGTTTTTCAAGACTTCAAGATTGGGGGGATTACAATGTTTCCATTGGATTTTGTCATGTACTAGGGTATGGAACTTGTATTTAATCAAGAGAAGCAAGCCCCCTATGTAGGGGAGACTCCCAATAATCAAGAGCACGTAGGGTACTAGGGTATGGAACTTGTATTTAATCAAGAGCACTAAGGTCGTTAGACTATGTAGGAAGAGACTCCCAATCAAGCACGAGACAAGAAATTAGAAATTTCTCGTGGCTGATTTTTGATATTGCTATTTTCATTATGTGATCATTCATGAGTAAATGTGATGTAAATTTAGAGACTTACAGTTTATGCATTGACAATTGACAATTTAATCATAATGTAATAAATTAGAATGTATCATATATGTTTTATGATTGCACATATTTCTTAAATGTCCTAATATATATATATATTGCGTTTTCTCGTTTCCAAAATTTGGGGAGGTCACGTTTCGTACTCGTGCTCGTTTCGGAAACTCGTACCCATTTCCCCGTTTCGTGCAACTTAGCTAAGACCAAAGAAGAACTTCAACCCTTAGCAACCAATTCAGTGGAACCAAAGAATTTTGAGTATAAAAGATCAAAGGAAGATATTTCTAGGGAGCTTCAGAAAATTAAACTCCCAGAATTTTCAGGAGGTCGAGTTGGAGAACATGCTGAGGCATGGTTAGAAGGAATGAACAGATGTTTTAAATTAAGAGAATACTCTTCTTCTGCAAAAACAAAAATTGTTGTATTTCAATTAAAGGAAAGTGCCTTGATTTGGTGGGGAAATCTGGAAAAACAACTACACCTCACAACGGATAATGTCCCTTGGGAATTGTTCGAGGAAAGATTCCGCGCAAAGTATTTACCTCCATATTTTCAACAACAACAAGCCAGAGCCTTTCATACATTAGTTCAAGGTAATAAAACAGTAGAGGAATACGAGATAAGGTTTATGGAGCTTGTAAAATACATTCACTACTTAGATTCTAATGAACGTCAGGCTGAACGCTTCATATTTGGGTTAAATCCTCACATCAGGGCCTTGGTGAGCATGTGGAAACCATCATCAGTAGCTAAGGCGGTAGAATGTGGCTGTTATGCAGAAGAACATCTAGGAATAAAAAAGGATGTAGGGCCAGCAGAACCTTTACAATCAGGGTTTCCAAGAAAGACTCCCCGAAATTTCAGGGGAGGTAGCTCAAGACCACCTTATGGTAATAGATTTATCCCAAGAAATGTAGGAACAAGAGCTCCCATGGTAGTTAATACTATAGCCGCTGAATCATCAAACACTAGTCCATGGAAATTTCATGGAACTGTTAATAGAGGAAGAAATTCGAGAAGAAGCAACATGAGAGGACAAAGCTCTTTATCTAGAAATTCATGTCTTGATTCAAGAGGACCAACACAGGTTAATTGTTGGTGATGTGGAGGACCGCATTTTCAACGTGATTGTCCAGAAACTTCATCAAGTATATTGCATAGGACTGGAAAGGAACCAATTCCAAATACCCAAAGCAATCATAGAGTTCATGCATTAGTCAACAACGATCAAGCAGCACATCAATCCATTGTAGTGGAGTCTTCAGGTATTATTAATGGTATAAAACTCAAAATCTTATTTGATACTGGTGCCGCAGATAGTTTCATTTCGTCATATGCATTAAACAAATGTGGGTTGGTAGCGTGCGGACAAAATGATTTCAGACAGGTAGAAATGGCCTCAGGAGAACTCCAATCCGTAGACTTAAGTGTGGATCAATGCAAAATTGACTTAGGAGTCTGTTTGACTAAATTGAAAGTTTATGTCACAACCTTAGGGACTTATGATCTTGTCATAGGTATGGATTGGCTAGAAGCTCATCAAGCTTGGGTAGACTGTTATGGGAAAAGAATTCTAGGTATAAATGATGAAGGAGAAGCGATTCAAATTCAAGGAATCAAGAGAAAAGTATCTTTACGCTACATATCAACAATGAAAATGAAGCGTTGCTTAAGAAAAGGTTGTCAGGCATATGTAATTCAAGAAGTAAGTAAAGAAAAAGGACCATCCTTAGAACAATATCCGGTGTTAGCCGAATTTCCGGATGTATTTCCAAAGGAACTACCAGGATTACCCCCTGAAAGAGAGCTAGATTTCACAATAGAATTGAAACCTGATACTAAACCAATCTCTAAAACACCTTATAGAATGATAGCTCCAGAAATTCAAGAATTACAAATTCAATTGAAGGAACTATTAGATATAGGACATATTCGACCTAGTATATCACCTTGGGGTGCTCCTGTAATTTTTGTCAAGAAGAAAGATTGATCCTTAAGATTATGCATAGATTATCGAGACTTGAATCGAGCTACAGTAAAGAATCGATATGCTATGCCTCGAATTGATGATCTTTTCAATCAAATGAAAGGCGCTGTTGTCTTTTCAAAAATTGATCTTCGATCAGGCTATCATCAGCTAAGGATTTCTGAAAGCGATATTTCTAAGACTGCATTCCAGACATGCTTTGGACATTATGAATTTACAGTGGTACCATTTTGATTAACAAATGCACCAATAGTATTTATGAACCTTATGAACAGTGTTTTCGCAAATATCTTGATCAATTTGTGCAAGTCTTTTTAGATGATATACTCATCTATTCCAAGAATGAGAAAGAGCATGAAGATCATTTATGGATAGTGTTGTCCTGCCTCAGAAAACATCAATTATATGGAAAATTATCCAAGTGTTCGTTCTTTCAGTAAAAGATTCATTACTTAGGTCATATCATATCAGGTGAAGGGATTTCAGTAGACCCTGAGAAGGTAAAAGAAATTATGGAATGGCCAATACCGAAAAACACACATGAAGTACGAAGCTTTATGGGTTTAGCCGGTTACTACCAAAGATTTGTGGAAGGATTCTCCAAAATTGCAAAGCCAATTACAACCCTTCAGCGTAAAGGTGTTAAGTATGAATGGACTGAGGAATGTAATAAAGCATTCTCTGAACTCAAAAGATTACTGACCAGTGCACCAATCTTAAGAGTCTCTGATATGGACAAAGATTTTACGGTATGTACTGATGCATCTAAACATGGATTAGGTGCAGTATTAATGCAGGATAGAGGAGTAATAGCATATGTCTCCAGAAAGTTAAAGCCTCATGAAGAACTCTATGCTACTCATGATTTAGAGTTAGCCGCTGTAGTACTAGCTTTAAAGATTTGGAGACACTATCTAGTGGGGCGAAGTTTCACACTTAAACGTAACCATCAAAGTCTATAATATTTGTTCACCCAAAGAGACTTAAATGCTAGACAAAGACGGAGTGAATTCCTAAGTGAATATGACTTTGGAATATCATATATTAAAGGAAAAGAAAATGTAGTAGCGGATGCTTTAAGCAGAAGACCACGAATATTCTCCCTCATACCTATCAAAGTAGACTTAAGGCAACGAGTACTAGAACATCTCATAAAGGATAGCTGGTATTTAAAGGTAACATCTAGTCTTGATGGAAAAAAGCCAAAAGAATCTAAGTTTGAAGGATATGAACTAGAAGATGATGGAATCTTATGATTTCATGGAAGAATATATATTTCTGATAATAGGGATCTTCGAGACACCATTCTTAAGGAAGCCCACAGAGCAGTGTATTGTGCACATCCTGGAGTAAAGAAAATGTATACGGATACCAAGAAACTCTTTTTCTGGTCGGGCATGAAACGTGATATTGTTCAATTCGTTGCAAGATGTTTGGAATGTCAACAAGTAAAAGCAGATCATTGTCATCCAGCGGGTCTCTTACAACCTCACGACATTCCTATGACCAAATGGGAGATCATTTCTATGGATTTTATCACTGGGCTACCTCTTACTTCTTAAAGACACAATGCCATTCTGGTAGTAGTGGATAAATTAACAAAAAGCGCCCATTTCATTCCTGTAAGAGATACTTATGAAGTTGCTGACGTAGCTCGAGTATTCATAAATGAAATTATCAGATTTCATGGAGTACCTAAGAAGATTATATCAGATAGAGATTCACGATTCACTTCAAGATTCTGGACTTGCATGTAGTCAGCCTTAGGAACTCAACTAAATTTGAGCACAGCTTATCATCCTGAAACTGATGGGCAAACAGAAAGGGTAAATCAAGTACTTGAAGATATGTTGAGGATGTATGTTATGGATCAACAATCACATTGGGAAAAGTATTTATCCTTAGTCGAATTTGCATACAATAACAGTTACCACAGCTCAATCGGAATGCCTCCATTTGAAGCATTATATGGCAGACCTTGTAGAACACCATTAAGTTGGGACAGATTAGAAGATCGGGTGATAGTAGGACCAGAATTAATCCAAGAAATGGAGGAACAGGTAAAACAAATTAGACAACGGTTAAAAGAAGCACAGGATAGACAAAAGAGTTATGCTGATGCTCACAGAACTGATAGGAAGTATGAAGTAGGGGATCAGGTTTTCATCCGCATCAAACCGAATAAAAGTACTATTCGATTCGGAAAATGGACAAAGTTGTCACCCCGATTTATTGGACCATTTAAAGTCATGGAAAGAGTTGGACCTGTCGCTTATCGTCTTGCACTGCCACCTCACTTGCATAAAGTTCATAATGTATTTCATGTATTTGTATTAAGGCATTACATAGCTGACCGATCTCATAACCTTCAATGGAAGGAACTGCAGGTATCGGACGAAAGAACCATATCGATTGAACCATTACGTATACTGGAACGTAGGGTTCGACAGCTCAAGAATCGTCTGGTAGACCAAGTTAAAGTCCAGTGGGACAAGTATAGTCCTGGATCAGCTACTTGGGAAGATACGGAGATCATATGTCAAAAATACCCCAACTTGTGTCAATTTTGAAGAACTTTAAACCATGTTTTGTATATATTTGCTTTACTTTAAATCAGAAACTCAGAACCATTTTGAAATGATCATATATAAACATGAATTTTTATGACATAATATCTGTTTAATTCCGCTAGTACATGAATACCAAGACAAAATATGTTATTGATCTTACTAAATTATAGTTATCAAAGTAAATTTTAAATATTTGAGTAATTTTGCTTCTGATAGGAATTAAGATATTATAATTTTATTTCATTTATGCATATCAATATGATTGATGAGATAGAAATCAAAGAATGATTACATTTTAAATATGAAAGTTAATGACATGAATAGAATATGGCAAGTATGTTATACTGTAATTGACATGTATGAATTATACATAAGCTATTTGTTTTTGAATATGTTAATGCACATTTTATAAATGCATGGACAAGTGTTTATGATTGCAGATAATATCCGTTACCAAAATGACCACGTGATGACGGAAACTTTAGAACAATTAAGGCTCAAAGAGATTCCATGATAGGGTATTAACCCTGATTCTACTGGGAGGGGTGGAGGTGTTGCCCACCGTTTATCCTCCGAATCCTGGAGTCATGGGAGGATTGTACGAGTCACGCTTCCCTAGACGTGTGATGATGATGACTGCCAGATGCCTACTAGGGATCAGGTCGGTATAGCCGACGCTGTCATCCTTGGAGTTTATAAATGGTTAGGCCAGTGTAACTGACGCCATGGCATACTCCAGTAGAGGATGGATAGGATGGAGCAGAAGAGATTAGGAAGGATAGGATGATTTTGTAATAGTTGGGAAACTTGATGAAGTAAAACATGATCATTAAAGTTATAAACCTAAAGTATTCAAAACACCAATTTTATAGTGCCCTCACATTAAGTAAGAATTTAACCTCAATACACAATTCTAAGAAGAATGTACTAAGCGCTATCATAAATATTCATATAAGATAAAAACTCTAACTTCGGGACGAAGTTTTCTGAAGGGGGAGTGTATGTAACGACCTATCTATAAAATAAATAAAAATAAATTATATTAATATTAATAAATTATATTAATCAGTTAATAAAATAATAAAAATAAATTAAAGATAAAGTATTATATTAAAAACAAACAAAAGGATATTAAATCAAAAATCAATATACCTTTAAAAAAGAAACATATATATAGATATATATATATATATATATATATATATATATATATATCACGTGACATGGGAAGGGTGTCACGAGAAGGTGAAGCGGTGGGTTGCAGGTGGAGGGAGCGACCACCGCCAAGAAACAACATATAAGGAGCAGGGAACAATTTTGAGAGGGGGAAGAAACAGGAGGAAAAATTGGTACACAGAGTTCATGAGAAACAATTGAGCCTTGCTTGTTCTGAGGTTTCTGGGCACGGGGGAATAGTCTGCTTCAACTGAGAAGCTTACTGGACTGAGTAAGCGAGGTTTTGCTCAGTTTGGCTGGGTGGTTTCGGTCTTTTGGTCACCGAAGCAGGAGCTGTTTAAGACATCATCAACCGCAGGATTACAGGTAAGTACTCTCATTAGTTTTGTCAGTTAAATTTATAAAATTCAGGAATTTTTATCACAGGTTCATGATGTTTAATTTTAGAAGCCTTTACTGTTTCTGCAATGGTTGTAAAATTCTGTACAGTTCTTACATTAAATCTTGAATAGCCCTTACAATGATAAGCAAACTACAATACTCAATTACCAAATGACAAGGCATACCTTTATGTTCAAGAGGCCCACCTTCAAACATACAATCATGGCAGATGGCCGAGGGACCACATGGCTGGCTCAGGTGGCGGAAAAATGGCACAATGAGCTAGCTGGTGGCTATCGGCTAAGGTCCATCTTGGAGAAAAAATTTCTCCTAGGGATACACCCACAAAATGGTGGGTAACAAGACCTACAAATTCTAGAGATCTAAACATAAATGAAAACAATTCAAAACTTAGAATAGAAGATCAAGGGAGGATATGTGTAAGGGAGGACTTAGTAGCATAAGTCCTTGACTTTCGATTCTTCTTTAGTCTTGTTCTTCTTTGGTGGTTCTTCATCAACAACATTTGCTTGGTCGTGATTTCTTTTCTTATTTCTTGGATTCTCAAGAAAATGACTTTGGTAATGTCCCAACTTGTGGAAATTGTAACATTCAACCTTGGATAAGGTCCATTTTCTTCTTTGGTCCTTTGAAATTCTTGAAAGTTCCCTTCTTGTGATGAGTAGAGTGAGCATTCGAGGTGTTTTCTTCTTCATTCTCCTTTTTGTTGTTCACCATCGATATTTTGGATCAGTGTTGCACGAAGCGCCCCCCCCCCCCCCCGGTTCCAAGCCCCGAAGCGCGTCCCGTACGGAAGCACCTAGGAAGCTTGGCCGGAAGCGCGCTTCCGAAATTTTTAGACGCTTCCTGGAAATTTGGAAGCGCTGGCGCTTCCGAAGCGCCGAAGCGCGCTTCGTACGGCGCTTCCCAGACGCTTCCCAGGCGCTTCCCAGACGCTTCCAGAAAAGCTTCCGGAAAAGCATTTAGAAAATCGTTTTTTTTTCAATTTTTTTTTAAATTTTAGGTGAGTTTGCTTGTTGGGGGTGGGTCCACCTTGGGTTAGGGTGACAAATGAAAGCAAAAAAAAATATAAATATAGCAGATGCTCCCTCATCTGGTCCCTTGGTTCCTAGGTTCCATGGTTCAACACCAACAGCAGGGGGTTCTTCTTCATCAGTTTCAGTGCCACGACTTCCAGAGGCACCATCTTCTTCATTGCCACCACGTGGAGGCCCGCCACCACATTCTATTCGTGGTGGAAGGAGGAGAGATTAGTAGATATATTCACAATCTACTACTTTTTGTCATAGATTACTCATTAGACTTGTAGACTTGTGAATTTGAATTTTGAACCTTTTTGGCTTGGCGGTGACCAAGTGACATATTTTGTAAACATTATTATTTGAATTTTGGACATGACAAATGTTGACAGTTGCTCACTTGCTAGATAAATCATAATATGCTCTATGTTTTATGTTTTATAATATGCTTAAATGTTTTATGTTTTATAATATGCTTAAAAATTTGATGTATGTTTGTAATAGCTAGAATATAGATGATTGTTGTACATACTAGTAACTACAATGGAATCATGGATGCCATATCTATCTTGATTTATGCAAAAATATGCATGTTTTCATGTCTTCTACAATTAATTTGGTATTTGGGATGTTTGTTTTGAGTATAAATGCAAAAAAATAAAAAAAAATATATATATATAGCAGACGCTTCGCTTCCTAGATTTTTGAAAATTGACGCTTCCGCGCTTCCGCTTCCGCTTCCGCTTCGTGCAACATTGTTTTGGATTCTTCTTGGCTACATGCATTCCACATTTGTTCAAATGTTGGCATATCCTTCCAATTGTTGAGTCCCGAGGCAAAGGAAGTCCTGGAAGGGCAGTAATTACTAACTCCTTTTCCAGGACAATTTCATCTATTGCTTGGAGTTCATCTTTGATTCTAGATATCCTTATGAAGTATGATGAAATAGTATCATCATTTGTCATTTTGACAGTTCTTAGTTCATTCTTGAGGCTTGCTATTTGTCCAATGTTCTTGATTGTGAATAACTTGGAGAGAGCCTCATACATTTCTTGAGCAAAATTTATGTTAGATATGTATGGAATTAAGTTATCCTTAACTCCATCTACTATTAGATTCATAGCCACGATTTCAAGTTCTCTAAACTTCACTTTATTTGCATTACTTGATTCATTAGTAGGCTTCTTGACTCTTCCTTGAACAAGGTCTAAGACTTTATTCTTTTCGAGAATCAGATCTATTCTCTTTTTCCAGGCCTTGTAGTTGGAGGCTCCTTCTAGTTTGTTCTTTGCCTTCATTGAGTTTGTCATTGTTCTTGTAGATGGTAGACTTATCCCCTTATATGATCCTCTTTAATGACCTTTCCTTGATTCTTTTCTTCAATAGATCTTCAAGTTGCCTTTTTCCTTCCTTCTTTCACCTTAGCTCTGAAACCATGTTAGAAAATCAGAAAGGTAGAAAGATTTTCTTATGTTGATAATTACTTGTGATATTTTTATGTTCTTATTAACTTTCTTATGTTCTTTTTTTATCTTTGTTTCATCAAGCAATTATCAAAAGCAAAATATGAAGATCAGGGACACTAGATGTAGGTGGACAAGTAAGGCTAAAACCCCTATATAGGGGAAAACCCAGTGAAGAATTCTTCCTTCAGTAATTCAAATTGAGATGGACCAAGAGACCTTCCCCCTTCACCAAGTCAGTCTTCCAAGATGATGTAGTAGTCTCTTCTTATCCAACAGCTTCAACCCAACAATGATCCAACACTTTGAATTCCCAGATTTAGAATTTCGGCCCCCAATAGCAGAATTTTGGCCTCCCAGTAACTGCAGAATTTCGGCCTCCTTCCAACAGTTGCACAACTTCACACGTGTGGGAAAGAGAGAATTTTGACTTTTATGCTTGAAAGAGTCCTTTGCTATCCTTCTTCCTCTTCTTCTTTGAATTTCACACCTTTTTTAGCCCCAAAAGTTGCAGATTGAACTTGTTGTGACTGAGTGACAAATGAGATTGAGTTGCTGCCTTTATGTAGTGATTCTGCTGCCCAGATTTAGGCGACTTGTCCAGTTTGAGGCCAGCTTGGTGGAGGAGGCCTAGAAGAATTATTTTAATAGATTTTTTTTTTTATGAGAAATATTTCCCAAGCAGGATTCTTTACATTATGACATAGACAAGAACACTTGACATAAACCCTAGAAGCCTACAATGGAGGCTTTGACCTAAAAACAATTGAACCAAGCATGAAACCCACGCTTTAATAAGTCAATTTTAATAATAATAAAATTTCATTTTATTTCTTTTGGCAACTACATTATGTTGTGACTTAAATATATTTATGAAGACCGAACCTAGTAACATTCTTCAACATTTTTCAGGTTCTCCCACTTCCTCAACTACACGAGCTTCACTCCTTTCCTTTCTCTTGTTGTTCTGCTTGTTTGGACAATCCCTCTTTAAGTGAACAAATTCATTGCATCGAAAACATTGCACTTTGGACATGTCTTTCTTCTTGGACTTCCCAAACTTTCCTTTCTTCAACTTCTTGACTTGGGCTAGAAAGGCTTGAGATTGTTCATTAGATCCAATATCATCTTTGACTTTGATCCTTGATTCTTCTAATATGCATTGTGCCCACAACTCATCAAAGGGAGTTGAATCCTTCTTGGAGTAGATGCTTGTTGCAAAGTTGCTCCATTCTGGTGGCAATGCATTTAGTACACAGATGGTTACTTCAGAATCAGTGATTGGTTCCCCAAGTCCTTGCAGATGGTCTCTTAGTTGAGAGACTCTCATGAGAAAGGATGCCACATCTTCATCCTTTGACTTCTTCATTCTGTACAACTTGTTTCTTAATGGCATCTTTTGTCATGTTGTACTTACCGAATATAAATTCACTAGCTTGTCATACATTTCCTTGGAAGTCTTAAGATTTGTAACAAATGGAACAAGAGAATCCTTAATTGATTCAACTATGATCCTTTGAGCTCTTACTTCCTCTTTTTTGTACCTTGCTAGTTCTTGCATCTTATCTTTCTCAGGTTTAGTAACTTCTCCAGTAACATATCCCATTACATCTTGCTCTATGAGTATCAAGTCAATCCTTTTCTTCAATGCTAGATAGTTTGAAACCCCAACAAGATTATTGATCTCCTTGCAGAAAGAACCCATATGATTTGAAGATTCAGACATAGTATAATAATATGTTACTTACTTGAGATCATGATTTTTCTTAGCGATGTCTTCAATCTTCTTGATATCTTCAAGACCTTCGGATAGTTCTTAACGATGTCCTTGAAAGATGTTCCCTAGGATTCCTCCACCAATAGATTCCAAGATTGATGCCTTGCAAATAGGCTTCTTTTTTGCGAGATCAACATCGTCCTTGCGAGATTAATGTAGTCTTGATCTTCTTCAATGTAGAAACTTTAGATTAGAAGGGTCTTCTACCAACGAGCCTTTAACCAGATCCCTTCAAGAGACAATTTTGTAGTATTCTTCTTTTAGGCTTCGAGAGATTCCTATCTTTTGATCAGCAATCCTTTCTAGTGTCCTTTCCAATCGCCTTTCTTGTTCACCTTAGCTCTAATACCATGTTAGAAATGTAAAGTGACAACTATTAGATCTTTTTTTCCTTAACCTTTATAGTGCTTGTGAATCTTTAGATATCTTCTTTATCTTCTTTAGTGAGATCTTTCATCAAAAAATATCAAGAACAGTAACAATAACAAAAGGGGACACATATATAGGCTCCCAATCAGGGAAAAATCCCTCCAAGGGGAAAACCCAAAAATTCTTCTCTTCTTAGAATCTGCTTCAAATGAGATACAAAGACCCAATCCCTAGACCAAGTCCTTCTCCCAGTACTAAGTCATCCCTTCTTTAAGTCCTTCCTTGAATTTGCACCAAACTACTACACATTGTAACTTCGACTTGCCAAATACAATACTGCTACTTGATTTGTAACTTCGACCTGCCAACTACAATACTGCTACTTGATTTACAACTTCGACCCTGCAATTTCGACCTTGTAGCTTCTAAAGAAACCCTAGATCATCCTCCTCTTGGGACCTTCCAAGAGCAAGATAGCTCTTCTTAAGGTCAGCAAGGCCTAGACAGAGTTTCCTTCCTCCTAGCTCCAAGATGCTGCGCTTCATCCTACTGCAACTCGGTCCTGTAACTTTAGCCTCTTTTTGTAGCCTAGAAACCCTAGAATTTCGCACGTGTGAGAGAGATAGAGCCCAAAAACCAATAAATTTCATCCTTCTTCCTTCTTCTTGACTTTCACTCTCCTTCTTGTAGCTACCCAACTATAGATCAAACTCTTTCTTGTAGATCGAACTTGTGAGTGAGTGTGTCACCAAATGAAGTCAAACTGCTCTTTATATAGCCTTCTCAAGGGATCGAATTCCCTCCTTTAGGCCGACTTGATAATCCTAGGGCTGACTTGTACTCTTGGAGATTCCAGGACTTTTTAGACTAAAAAAGGATTCTTTTTTACAATTAAAAATTGCTCGGGAGGGTCTTATAAACATGATGTTGACTTCATTGACTCATGACAATAAATCCTAAGACCTAACAAACCCTAAAAGAACGAGGAACATGATTTTACCTAGAAGACCATCAATAATGAGCATGAAACCCATGCTTTAATAATAATAATTTTCTTTTTCTTTTCTTGTTTGTTACATAGGATACATATTGAAATGAGTACAACAATTATTGAGACCAAAACTAGTTACATTTCTCAACTGGCTCCCACCGCTAACACTGCTCGTGTAAGATTATTTCCCTTATTTGTCCACTCTTAAAGCATCAATATGGATGGAAAATAGTATAATGATCCAATCTAGATCACAAATATTTCCCACAAAGCATGGCACCTAAACCACCTGTGATGTTAGTATTGGAGAAAGAATGCTATCACATCAATTTGGGGACATGCATTCTAATGCTACCTTCTAATTGTCTACCCAATACCCTTTACCATTTGTGCTCTTTGAGGATATGGGGTACTGTAAGAATTGTGAATAAGTTAAACAATTATTCCCTATGAACAAAATATGAATAACAGAATATTATAGCCATTGCAGAGACAGTAAGGACTTCTAAAATTAAACATCATGATCCTGTGATAAAAATTCTTGAATTTTATAAATTTAATTGACAGAACCAATGAAAGTACTTACCTGTAATCCTACGGTCGATGATGCCTCAAACTACTCCTGCTTCGGTTACCAAAAGACCGAAACCACCCAGCCAAACTGAGCAAAACCTTGCTACTCAGTCCAGTAAACTTCTCAGTTGAAGCAGACTATTCCCCCGTGCCCAGAAACCTCAGAACAAGCAAGGCCCAACTGTTCCTGATGATAAACAAACTCTCTGTGTATAAACTTTCCTCCTCCTTTCTTCCCCCCCCGGTCTCCAACCGTCCCTTCCTTCTTATAAGTTGCCATTTACCGACATCCTTCATCACCGTGTCAAAATTATGATACGTGTTGATTTTTATAAAGAAAATCTGATTTTATTTTATTTGAATATCTTAATTTGAAATAAAATTTATTTATTTATTTTAATGATTTAATTTTTAATTTATTTAATTTATAATTTATAATTTAATTAATTTTATTTAAATTTATAAATTTTAATTTACTATAAGTGGGTCATTACATACATCCCTCCCAAAAACTTCGTCCCGAAGTTAGGGTTTATAAAATATATTAATAATTATTACGAGTATATAGGTCTTTATATTACAAAATTAAATTTGTTTTCTTTAATATTTTTAATATTTTACAACTATAATATCCATGTTCTGCCTCAGTTGGTTTTCAGCTATTCTATAATCATCCTATCCTTCCTAATCTCTTCTGCTCCCATCCTATTCATCCTCTACTGGAGTATGCCATGGCGTCAGTTATACTGACCTAAGCATTCATAAACTCCAAGGATGACAGCATCGGCTATATCAACCTGATCCCTAGTAGGCATCTGGCAGTCATCATCACACGTCTAGGGGAGCGTGACTCGCACAGTTCTCCCATGACTCCAGGGTTCGGAGGATAAATGGTGGGCAATACCTCCACCACTCCCAGTAGAATCAGGGTTAATACCCTATCATGGAATCTCTTTGAGCCTTAATTGTTCTGAAGTTTCTGTCATCACGTGGTCATTTTGGTAACGGATATTATCTGCAATCATAAACACTTGTCCATGCATTTATAAAATGTGCATTAACATATTCAAAAACACATAGCTTATGTATATTTCTTACATGTCATCTACAGTATAACATATTTTTCCTTAATCTATTCATGTCAGTAGTTTTCATATCAAAATGTAATCATTCTTTGATTTCTATCTCATCAATCATATTGATATGCATAAATGAAGCAAAATTATAATATCTTAATTCTCATCAGAAGCAAAATTACTCAAATATTTAAACTTTACTTTGATAACTATAATTTAGTAAGATCAATAACATATTCCGTTTTGATATCCATGTACTAGCGGAATTAAATAGATATTATGTCATAAAAGTTCATGTTTATATATAGTCATTCAAAAATGGTTTTGAGTCTTTG
Source organism: Pinus tabuliformis (assembly GCA_031772625.1). Classification (NCBI taxonomy): domain Eukaryota; kingdom Viridiplantae; phylum Streptophyta; class Pinopsida; order Pinales; family Pinaceae; genus Pinus; species Pinus tabuliformis. The sequence continues at coordinate 882,834,529 of CM062808.1, read as the reverse complement.
ATTTACAGTAAAGTAAATATATACAAAACATAGTTTAGAGTCCTTCAAAATTGACACGGATTGGGGTATTTTTGACATATGTTCTTTGTATCTTCCCAAGTAGCCGCTCCAGGACTATACTTGGCCTATTGGACCTTAACTTGGTCTACCAGACGATTCCTGAGCTGTCGAACCCTACATTCCAGTAAACGTAATGGTTCAACCGATATGATTCCTTCGTTCGATACCTGCAGTTCCTTCCATTAAAGGTTATGAGATTGATCAGCTATAAATGTCTTAATACAGATACATGAAATACATTATGAACTTTATGCAAGTGAGGTGGCAGTGCAAGACGATAGGCAACAGGTCCAACTCTTCCCATGACTTTAAATGGTCCAATAAATCGGGGTGACAACTTTGTCCATTTTCCGAATCGAATAGTGCTTTTCTTCAGTTTGATGCGGATGAAACACTGATCCCCTATTTCATACTTCCTATTAGTTCTGTGATCATCAGCATAACTCTTTTGTCTATCCTGTGCTTCTTTTAATCGTTGCCTAATTTGTTTTACTTGCTCCTCTATTTCTTGGATTAATTCTAGTCCCACTATCACCCGATCTTCTAATTTGTCCCAACTTAATGGTGTTCTGCATGGTTTGCCATACAATGCTTCAAATGGAGGCATTCCGATTGAGCTGTGGTAACTGTTATTGTATGCAAATTCAACTAAGGATAAGTACTTTTCCCAGTGTGATTGCTGATCCATAACGTACATCCTCAACATATCTTCAAGTACTTGATTTACCCTTTCTGTTTGCCCATCAATTTCACGATGATAAGTTGTGCTCAAATTTAGTTGAGTTCCTAAGGCTGATTGCATGCAAGTTCAGAATCTTGAAGTGAATCGTGAATCTCTATCTGATATAATCTTCTTAGGTACTCCATGAAATCTGATAATTTCATTTGTGAATACTCGAGCTATGTCAGCAACTTCATAAGTATCTCTTACGAGAATGAAATGAACGTTTTTTGTTAATTTATCCACTACTACCAGAATGACATTGTGTCTTTGAGAAGTAAGAGGTAGCCCAGTGATAAAATCCATAGAAATAATCTCCCATTTGGTCATAGGAATTTCATGAGGTTGTAAAAGACCCGTTGGATGACAATAATCTACTTTTACTTGTTGACATTCCAAACATCTTACAACGAATTGAACAATATCACGTTTCATGCCCGAACAAAAGAAGAGTTTCTTGGTATTCGCATACATTTTCTTTACTCCAGGATGTGCACAATACACTACTCTGTGGGCTTCCTTAAGGATAGTGTTTCGAAGATCCCTATTATCAGGAATATACATCCTTCAATGGAATCGTAAGATTCCATCATCTTCTAGTTCATATCCTTCAAACTTAGATTCTTTTGGCTTTTTACTCTCAAGACTAGATCTTACCTTTAAATATCAGCTATCTTTTATGAGATATTCTAGTACTCGTTGCCTTAAGTCTACTTTGATAGGTATGAGAGAGAATATCCGTGGTCTTTTGCTTAAAGCATCTGCTACTACATTTTCTTTTCCTTAATATATGATATTCCAAAGTCATATTCACTTAGGAATTCACTCCATCGTCTTTGTCTAGCATTTAAGTCTCTTTGAGTGAACAAATATTGTAGACTTTGATGGTCGCTTTTAAGTGTAAAACTTCGCCCCACTAGATAATGTCTCCAAATCTTTAAAGCTAGTACTACAACAGCTAACTCTAAATCATGAGTAGCATAGAGTTCTTCATGAGACTTTAACTTTCTTGAGACATACGCTATTACTCCTCTATCCTGCATCAATACTGCACCTAGCCCTTGTTTGGATGCATCAGTACATACCGTAAAATCTTTGTCCATATCAGGGACTCTTAAGATTGGTGCACTGGTCAGTAGTCTTTTGAGTTCAGAGAATGCTTTATTACATTCCTCAGTCCATTCATACTTAACACCTTTACGCTGAAGGGTTGTAATCGGCTTTGCAATTTTGGAGAATCCCTTCACAAATCTTTGCTAGTAACCGGCTAAACCCATAAAGCTTCGTACTTCATGTGCGTTTTTCGGTATTGGCCATTCCATGATTGCTTTTACCTTCTCAGGGTCTACTGAAATCCCTTCACCTGATATGATATGACCTAAGTAATGAATCTTTTCCTGAAAGAACGAACACTTGGATAATTTTCCATACAACTGATGTTTTCTAAGGCAGGACAAAACTATCCGTAAATGATCGTCATGCTCTTTCTTATTCTTGGAATAGATGAGTATATCATCTAAAAAGACTTGTACAAATTGATCAAGATATTTGCAAAAAACACTGTTCATAAGATTCATGAACACTGCTGGTGCATTTGTTAATCCAAATGGTACCACAGTAAATTCATAATGTACAAAACGTGTCCGGAATGCAGTCTTAGAAATATCGCTTTCAAAAATCCTTAGTTGATGATAGCCTAATCGAAGATCAATTTTTGAAAAGACAGCAGCTCCTTTCATTTGATTCAAAAGATCATCAATTCAAGGCATAGGATATCGATTTTTTACTGTAGCTCGATTCATGTCTCGATAATCTATGCATAATCTTAAGGATCCATCTTTCTTCTTGACAAAAATTACAGGAGCACCCCAAGGTGATATACTTGGTCGAACATGTCCTATATCCAATAGTTCCTTCAATTGAATTTGCAATTCTTGAAGTTCTGGAGCTGTCATTCTATAAGGTGTTTTAGAGATTGGTTGAGTACCAGGTTTCAATTCTATTGTGAGATCTAGCTCTCTTTCAGGGGGTAATCCTGGTAGTTCCTTTGGAAATACATCTGGAAATTCGGCTAACATTGGATATTGTTCTAAAGATGGTCCTTTTTCTTTACTTACTTCCTGAATTACATATGCCTGACAACCTTTTCTTAAGCAACGCTTCATTTTCATTGCTGATATGTAGCGTAAAGATACTTTTCTCTTTATTCCTTGAATTTGGATCGCTTCTCCTTCATCATTTATACCTAGAATTCTTTTTCCATAACAGTCTACCCAAGCTTGATGAGCTTCTAGCCAATCCATACCTATGACAAGATCATACGTTCCTAAGGCTGTGACATAAACTTTTAATTTAGTCGAACAGACCCTTAGGTCAATTTTGCATTGATCCACACTTAAGTCTACGGATTGGAGGTCTCCTGAGGCCATTTCTACCTGTCTGAAATCATTTTGTCTGCGAGCTGCCAACCCACATTTGTTTAATGCATATGACAAAATGAAACTATCTGTGGCACCAGTATCAAATAAGATTTTGAGTTTTATACCATTAATAACACCTGAAGATTCCACTACAGTGGATTGATGTGCTGCTTGATTGTTGTTGACTAATGCATGAATTCTATGATTGCCTTGGTTATTTGATATTGGTTCCTTTGCAGTCCTATGCAATATATTTGATGAAGTTTCTGGACAATCACGTTGAAAATGCGGTCCTCCACATCCCCAACAATTAACCTGTGTTGGTCCTCTTGAATCAGGACGTGAATTTCTAGATAAAGAGCTTCATCCTCTCATGTTGCTTTCTCTCGAATTTCTTCCTCTATTAGCAGTTCCGCGAGATTTCCGTGGATTGGTGTTTGATGATTCAACGGCTATAGTATTAACTGCCATGGGAGCTCTTGTTCCTACATTTCTTGAGGTAAATCTATTACCATAAGGTGGCCTTGAGCTATCTCCCCTGAAGAAATTTCGGGGAGTCTTTCCTGGAAATCCTGATTGTAAAGGTTCTGCTGGCCCTACATCCTTTTTGATTCCTAGATGTTCTTCTGCATAATGGCCACATTCTGCTGCCTCAACTACTGATGATGGTTTCCACATGCTCACCAAGGCCCTGATGCGAGGATTTAACCCAAATATGAAGCGTTCAGCATGACGTTCATCAGAATCTAAGTAGTGAATGTATTTTACAAGCTCCATAAACCTTATCTTGTATTCCACCACTGTTTTAATACCTTGAACTAATGTATGAAAGGCTGCGGCTTGTTGTTGTTGAAAATATGGAGGTAAATACTTTGCGCGGAATTTTTCCTCGAACAATTCCCAAGGGACATTATCCGTTGCGAGGTGTAGTTGTTTTTCCAGATTTCCCCACCAAATCAAGGCACTTTCTTTTAATTGAAATACAACAATTTTTGTTTTTGCAGAAGAAGAGTATTGTCTTAATTTAAAACATTTGTTCATTCCTTCCAACCATGCCTCGGCACATTCTCCTGCTCGACCTCCTGAAAATTCTGAGAGTTTAATTTTTTGAAGTTCTCTAGAAATATCTTCCTTTGATCTTTTATACTCAAAATTCTTTGGTTCCGCTGAATTGGTTGCTAAGGGTTGAAGTTCTTCTTTGGTCTTAGCCATGGTTGACCCTTTTAATGTTTCCAATAAGGCTTCCAATGAGTTCATTATCACGGTCAACTCCGGTGCTGGAGCGATTGGTGTTGATGATGGTCTCGATGGAGACGATGATGATGGTGATGGAGATGGTGATGATGATGGTGGTGGCATTAATGACGGTGATGCTGCCCGATCACGTCGTCGTCGCTCATATGTCCTTACCATTGTAATGTTTCCTGTATACATAATAAAATTTTATAAAAAATTTGAGGTATACATTCGGATTTAACATATAGTTTTTGCAATTTCACATTTATAAACGGGTATAGTTTTTTTTGCTATTTTTATCTGCTAGGCAGATCTTACTGGTACCGAGGTCAAGGAGGGTGGTCTCATGACCTCCTTGTCCTAATGCAAGGTATTCTATCCTAATGCGTAACAATACTTATTTTAATGCATGGGTCTTGAAATTTTATTTATTTATTTATTTTTACTCTTACAGTCAGATTAATTGAATGCCTAAATTAAAAAGCCTCTACATAAAGTATAGCTAGGTTTACTTCTTTAGACAAGTATTTTTATAAAACGAAAATGTTAATATAATACCACTCTACTTTAGTGATGATTTATTTTCATAAATGAAAATGTCAACATAGTACGAGTATATTTTATTTATTTTTATAAATACAAATATGGATGTCATACCAAAATTAATATATTTTATTTCATGAAATCAAATTTTAATAAATAAAAATATTTATAAAACTATTATTAAGATCTAATATTTTAAATATGAAAAGAAATATGGTATAATAAATCAAGGATTATCTATAGTAGCAACTATATTGATATATTAGAAAAATTAGCAGTGCGATAAAACTAATCATAAAAATACCTTTGAACTTAATAGTCGCTGGGCCTACTTAAACGTACCTTTGTACTTTACAGTTCACAGGTGGAGAAATCTAGTGGAGAAGTTTCGGTGGATGGATTTTTTTAAATACGCCTTACAGATGGAAGTTAGTAGTCATAGTGCTTCATAACTAAAATATACTAAAATACTAAAATCCTCCGTGGCTTGTTACTTTTAATCAATAATCTTTATTTATAATATTTATTGTTTATAATAATTAATGGTGAGAAGGGTGCAAAGGTTAAATCTCGATGTCCATTATCCTTCATTTAATTTCATTTAGAAAAGTGCATACTTTAAATTTTGGAATTACTTTTATTTATTTATTAATTTAATTTAATTATATTATATTTATTTATCATAACAATGAGTTATTTAAAGAATATTTACTTTATACTTATCTTTCCCGTTTTCGTTATGGAAACGCAGCAAACCCGAGTAGTTGGAGCTGTCTTTTCCCATGTTAGGGAAGGTCGAGCCCTGAAACAATATTTTATCATGGGCGAATTATATATATATATATATATATTATTTTATCGTAGAGAGAATTATATTATATATCTCATTTTCAATTCTTGTTTTCGTGATCGAAAGGCGGCGAAACCAAAGGCATGCTGGTAGTGGGAACTTCGTAGGCAGCTTTATCTTTACCGTCAATCAATTATTAATGGTTTCATTTAATATTCAAGATTGAGAAAGCCATAAACGTAACGAATGGGTCATTGTTTCAATTACACGATGGCTTATCCTTACGATACTTACCCACGGAGTATGCATACCCTGACGCGTCGATAAACTATAAAACTCACGCCATATCCTAGCATGCAGTTGATTAACTGAGCGGGTGTCGGGTATAGGCCTGGCCTCGTGTTTACCTTTAAGCTTTAAAATCCATCAAATTTTGATTTTTATCACTTTCTGATTTTTAGCGCATTTCAGTTATCTCACGACTTCTGGCAATGGGGAGAAGTTGTGCTCGGTAATGCTCCAAGGAACGGAAAATGAAACCTCCGTGGTCGTAAATGTGAGCCTTTTGATCGATTTCTCTCTAGGTCGAGAGCTAAAGAGCCGCAGGCATTCTCTCTCCTAGTTGCAAGCCCTAAAGGGTTGATTTTATTTCTTTGACGTCTTCCTCCTAGGCTGTGAGCAAACTTCATCACCTTGGACGGCTAGGGTTTCATTTCAAATTGATTCAAACCTCTCTCAAGAAGCTAGACAGCTAGGGTTTGACAGCAATTTTTGAAGAAGTATTTCTCTAAAGCTTGGAATAATTAAGATCGGAATTTTATGGGAGCCGTATTCATTCTTTGAAGCCTTTCTCTCCCTGCCGCAGGCATAGGAGAAGTTCTTTTCCCTTGAACTTATAGCAGGAGAACGAATATTTTTTTAGAAGCAAGTCGAATTTCTTGGATGTTGTCTACATATTTTTTGAGTCGTCCCTCTTTGCCGCAAGCTGTAAAGAAAGAAATTTTTTTTTTTTTATGAAAGAGAATCGATTAAGTTTGGAGTCTAACATTTAATTTTTCCTCGCCGTAAGCTTTATCTCTTAAGAAAGAAATACAGGAGCTCTTCATAGGATGACGAAGGGAGCGAGAAGTGTATCTACTTATTAATCTGGATTGATTTGTCATTAAAAAGCCTACAATTCTGGTTGCCTAAAGCTTGCAGGTGCTAGCTTTCTGCAAAACGTTGGAATCAATCGATCCGATAAGCGATCAATTAAGAAATATTAGTATTCGATGCGAGTATTGATATTATTGGCAATGACTTCTTCTTCAATGGAAACACAAGCATTTCCACCGGTGAGCATTTTACTTTCAGTTCTAATCAGTGGGTTATCGATAGCATTATTCTTCTCTTTCTATATCAGAAGAAGACATAATGAAGTGAAGGCGGCGATGGCTCAATTGCCTCCAGAGAACACCAATAATGACAAAGTTTCCAGGCCTTCAATCCACGCCAAGATCAAATCTCATTCTCACTCCAAGCCTCATACTTCTACCGCTGACAAGGGACATGGTGATGCAGTTACATGGCTCTGTTTCATATCAGGTGGCTAAAGAGCTACCAAAACTAAAGCTAAAACAGAAAGAGGCTAAAGGAGTTGCAGAGAAAAGAAAGGGAAATGAGGGCCAAGCAGTGTTTTTTGCACAAAGCTTAGAGATATAGTTTCCAGTGAGGTTGAGAAGGTCTATGGTAAAGCAACGATAGGGAGGTCGCTGAGCAACTAATAAAAGCTATGAAAGTTCATCTAGCTGAAGTCCTAAACAGACAATGAGTACTGTAAGATTTATTACTGGGTGCATGATTTAAATGGCTTTAGCACAACCTTATTTCGATAAATTTAAATCCTTAACAAACTTAACAGGTCCGAAAGTTTGAACCGCCTCTGATACCAAATGTAAGAACTGTGAATAAGTTAAACAATTATTCCCTATGAACAGAATATGAAATAACAGAATATTACAGCCATTGCAGAGACAGTAAGGACTTCTAAAATTAAACATCATGATCCTGTGATAAAAATTCTTGAATTTTATAAATTTAATTGACAGAACCAATGAAAGTACTTACCTGTAATCCTACGGTCGATGATGCCTCAAACTACTTCGTCTTCGGTTACCAAAAGACGGAAACCACAGCCAAACTGAGCAGAACCCTACTACTCAGTCCAGTAAACTTCTCAGTTGAAGCAGACTGTTCCCTCGTGCCCAGAAACCTCAGAACAAGCAAGGTCCAGCTGTTCCTGATGATAAACAAACTCTCTGTGTATAAACTTTCCTCCTCCTTTCCTTCCCCCCGGTCTCCAACCGTCCCTTCCTTCTTATAAGTTGCCATTTATTGACATCCTTCATCACCGTGTCAAAATTATGATACGTGTTGATTTTTATAAAGAAAATCTGATTTGATTTATTTGAATATCTTAATTTGAAATAAAATTTATTTATTTATTTTAATGATTTAATTTATAATTTATTTAATTTATAATTTATAATTTAATTAATTTTATTTAAATTTATAAATTTTAATTTACTATAAGTGGGTCATTATAGGTACTCTTTTAACCACCCAATTTCAGACTAGTTTACCATGGAACTAAAGTCATTATTCTGTTATTAATTAATTACCATACGTAGACATGACAAGACAGATGCATGCAACATAATGAAATCATTCAATTTTCCATGGGACCATAGCATGGTAATATAGATGTATGCAACATAATGAAATCATTCAATTGTCCATGAGACTAATTATAAATGCAGGCTAATACAAGCAATAGGAACTGAACAGACTAGAAATTAATTCAAACCATGACATAACCATAATAATTGAGCATTAATTCAACACACTTCACAGGAATTTTCATGAACACTATTTGTTTGTAATTGTCCACCAATTGATTCCAGAAGAGGGATGTTCCACCCAGTGATAGGATCCCTGCTGCACTGGTTCTCTCTACAATAGAAGCCACTCCCTAGCTAAGGCTATGATTCCACAAGAGCGAACTCTTCCTATGGCTGGCTCTAATTCTCTTCTCACAACCCAATTCCTAGGTTCATAGTGAATAATTACACCTACAACAATTCCTAGTCCACAATCCTCATCTCCATTAACTTGCACAACCCAAGGAATGGGATCCCCTTCTCGTCCTCAGTTCAATAGTCCCTCAGGCTATTCCACTTACCTCCAAGCTCTAGAATAGGCTGGCCAGGAAATCTCACTACTAAAATTCCAAGGATTTATCAGCTATAGTGAATTTCCTCAATGGCAACCATTATCATTTTGTACAACCACAATTCTCACTTAATTTCAAAGCTGTAACTTTCCATAATTCGTTTACAGCATGCTCCTGAAAGTTCATTCAGAGATAATTCTCCTGATTTCCCCAAACAAAGAATAGTTTGTGGGGTAATTCAAACTCCTCATAGTTCGGGTTATTCGCTAATTTTAATGGCATCTAACCTTCAAACTTTAATCCAATTCCTTTGACCCAAAAGTAATAACAATTCGCTTTCATGACAAAGGTAAAGCTTAAATTGCATGGTATGAAGGGATCAAGTATCTCTATGGAGACCCACGTACCTCCTTCATGCATTGAACCCTGCACTGCTTAATAAACAATGATTAGCTAATAATCAAGGGACATAATTAAGTTTTACAAAGACTTTGGTTTAAATCACTTATTAAGGTCTTTTTCCTTAGCCTATTTAAGTGCCCTTGCTTTTTCCCTCTTGTGGAATCATAGCCCTCATTCCTTTTGTCCTTCTCTTCTGCATCCAGTGATGTATTTTATTATTCTTGGTTACAATTCACATTTGCATTCAACATGTACATACACAATACTGGACCAGAGATCAAAACTGAGATATTACAAATTTGCAGTCATTGCTCACTGGTGCAAGATGAAATAGTTTTGGTGCCTTACATGCTATCAAGTTATAACAAAGTAATTTGTTATACCACCTACCACATTTTTCTGTGGAAATGCAGCAGATATCTTGCATTGTTCATTCTCATATATCTTTCATTAGAGATAGTTTCAACTTTCAAGTAGAACCCTTGCCCACTCCAGCTTGTTAAGGGTCAATGTTAACAACTTTGTGAATATTAAAGTGAGGAAGAAGGTTAAAATCAGAGATGCATGCATCGTCGCGTTTTGGATCTTTTACTGCCTGTTAATCATTTGGGAATATCCTATTTCTATTTATAATTGACTGGAATTTACTTGTGTTTTTAGACCAAAAAAAATATATTTAGAGCAATTCCTTCCAATTTGAGCTAGATTTCGTGTTGCTGCTTAAGATTTTGTGCTAAATTTCATGTTTGCTTCTTAAGTTCATATAAAGACTAAATGATAAATCCAATGAAATAAACATTGATTGGTGATATTCTAAAACCTTGGAACATATGTGAGAATGAGATCAGTTCCTCTCTAGAATCTGCTAATTTTAATATCTGACATTCATTTTATTAAAATTTGTGAATTTATTTTTGAACACACTAAATTGCAGACACAGGTCCTGTAAATTCGTCTGATATCACCCTTTCAACATTTTCTGTTTAATTTCAGATTAAAGTCGGATGGAGGACACTGCGAAGTTGATGAAAAGAAACGTTTAGACGCACTGAGCCTAGCATATGATCTTGGTGCTGACTTTATTGATGTGGAACTTCAGGTTATAGCAATGAGTGATTTCTGAAGTCCCAACTTTTCTGTTGTTTAATCGTAAGAATGTTGCATATATGATATGACATATATTCTAGATTTCTGCTCCTACTTGATCCTTTGAGTCCCTACCTCTTAATAAATATTTTCTTTGTTGAAGCTAGACTATTGTATCATTTAATTGTATTAAGTTTTATTATTTACTCAACTGTAAAGGGTTTTGTAAGTGCGGTTTAATGGAAGTCTTAGTTAAGTGAAGAATTGGAATCTAAGAAATTTGCCGCTTTAGGATCCTTCAATTTTGGCCCCATGGTGATTTGATTCTAGCATGTTTGATATTGCCCACAGTGGCCTTTTCTGCACATAATGTGGCTATAAATCCCCCAGTATGGATTTCAACCTGCAAATTGTCATTCTAGATGGGACACTTTTTTGCTCTGGTTCATGTGTCGTGGTTAGTGCTCATAAAACTGATTTTTAATTGATAGGGTTGGATTATCCACTAGACTGAATCCCTGCAGCCTGGTTGTATAATCACCGTTGGGACATTGTCCATTATTTTTGTATTCATTTTGGAGTTAGTTTGTTGCTACTAAGACTAGTAAACTGATTACTCATCACAAGATCCCCCAAAGCAGAGGCACTCCTATCAGTTGAATTAACCATGACATCTTTGTCGGATCTTGTAGGGGGGGAGGGCTCACATTCCCCTCCTTCCCCCAAGCTTGTCAAATTAGACAAGAGAAGAGACTTACTTCCTCTTGTGGGACTTGACCTACCAACCTGTATCAACATCCATAGTTGCATATTAATAGCAGCACTTCGTATTTCTTTTGCCACATCAGTGCTTCATTGGCATTGATTTTTCGACATATGGCATGCCTATTCTCGACCCAAATTGTTGTAAACATGTGGCAAATTTGAACAAGTATCTTGTTAGTTTGGAATATTTTGAGTGCTTTTAACCTAAAATGCGTTTGTAACTTTTAAATAGGATGAATGTTACATATTTCTTTGTTACAGTTGAAACAAATGATTGACATTTTAATATTAGTGCGAATGCAACTCTATTCGATCACGAAAAATTATGATGGTTAAGCACAATATCATCTGCATGGTAGACAATCCCTGCTTGTGTTTGATAGACGGGAATTAACAATGCAAGCCATGGTATCTCTTGGCCATGTATAGATCAATGGTTCAACCCTTATTGCCACCACTATAACCCTCCCAACCTTGCTTAAAGTTGGCACTAGGAGGTGGATTAATGCAACTTCATTGTAGTCAAACTTGGGTCTCCAACTAGCAAGCACTTAGTGGAGACTATTTAATTGATTGCTCTTCTCCAATGGGCTAGTAGTTAGTCACATTACTAGTAGGGACGGCTACATGGTTGACCCAAACCTACCATTGAGTGTATCCTCTGATGTTCATTGCCACAGGGTCATTGTCCATCACCCAACAACTACCAGTCAATGATGTATCCTATTTGATCCATATAACACCTAAGTGCCTAGTATCGTCTTACGATGGTACTGCAATTATTGCAAAGGATCAGAGTTTGTGCAGTTAGGCACAACTCCTTTTAACCCAACTCGACTTCTATTACTCAAAATGTGGAAAGAACATGCAGTACAAATAATAATAAAACATGATATATTCATAAAAAAGTTCCTAGCTCCATCATAGATGACATTATAATATACAATATGCATGCATATATCATTTCTATTATTGGCGTCCATATGACCAGCGGAACCTTGCCATTATGATTGTATCATGTCTTCAATAATGACCCCCTCGATGCATCGCTTTAAGGCATTTTCTTCAATGGATTATGATGATGAGTATATGCATGCAATAATAAGGCATTCAGCAACATGTAACATCATATTTCAGCAATATCATTGTGAACAGTTAGGACATGATACTGGATCAGCAAAGAATTCATTTCATAAAATCATGATACCAAGTTTGGGGTCATTTCAGCATATTTTGGCCCTCTTTTTCTCTTCGACGAAGACAGATATCATGCGTTTATGAAATCTGATCTCTTATGAAATGCTTTTATCACTGATATAAAATCACCAAAGGTAGCGAAATATGCTGAAATGACCCCAAACTATCACTGATATAGAATCACTGTCACTAAATGCTGGTTGCTGTTTTCATGGAATATTTTAGTACCAAACATTTCAATATGAAGGCTATTAGGTCTGATTGCAGGTTTATACACATATAGAAATGAGAAAGTAACAAAAGAATGGTGAAAATTATAATTTAAACCTTTCAAACTAGCTGCTGGACCACCTAGTCAACCAGCCAACTTTATGAGGTAATAGTCGGCAATAGATGGAGAGAGAGATACTATGTGCCAAGATAATTTATGCAGGTTGCTCGCTCAACTTGCATGAAGATGAGTCCTACTTTAGGAAACAATAAATAACCATAAAATGCGCAATGAAAGACTTGGAAAGAAGGAAGAGTAATATTATTTTCATCTTCTAGGTCGTCCCATAAGTCTAAAAACACTAAAATTGTTTCTACCAAGGAGTATCCGTGGGACCTCACCCCGCCACACGAGACCTCAGCAGCGAAACCGTCTCAGATTCATCCCTAGGAGACGGACTAGGTCCTCTAGACCTCAGCAGTGCGCAAACTCCCCCAGACAACGAGTTAGTGGACAGTCCGCACCTCCCACTGCCCTTCATCAGGGCAACAAACTTTGTGGAATTTTTTTCAGTGTTCTTCAGCCAGCCTCAGATGTTAGGAGAGATGGGTCTGATCCTTAGACCCATTAGCCCCTAGATCTTCTCTGTCAGGGCATTCCAGACATTGTATCTTTAATGTTCCTGCATTGTACCTTTTATATTCATGCATTGTATTTTTTTATAGGAGACTGTTTGGTTCTCCTGCATTTTATGGACATCATTGTACTCAACAGTACCTTTGACTTACTTTGTGGTCATTAGTTGGACATAAATATAATTATCTTATCTTATCTTATCCTACCACTTATTGGCCAAATAAGTGATGCCCAATAGCGACCCATTGACCACTTCACTATTTCCAACTCTGGGTTCTGTCTGAGGTATGCCACCGCTAATTCATATCCAGTACCACGTTGATCAAATTAGATCTATAACCCTATAAATTTAGTTCCATCTACCTCACCGCAATTTGTATTCTTGAGTGTGGTGACACCTTAGTACAGTTAACAATCAAACTTTCAAACTAGAGTTGATAGATCTCACATGTAGGCAACTATCTACTTGTGCATGTAGGTTATGACCTGCTTGCAGATCGATACCTATATCTGAAACTAAATAGCTGTACATATAAGCGATTGCTTTCATGTCAACCAATACTCCTATATATAGGCATATTCTCGGGCTCTAATAAACCAATGAATTTATGGATGCATGGGAATTATGCATTGCTTAGTATAATTTGGGTCAAATTTGTTCAAAATTTTATTTAAATATGACATGCACAATTTCTTATGTGTCCAGGTAGCATTTGATTTTGTAAGTCGCATGAAGGACAAGAAGTCTTCAAATTGCAAGGTCATCGTATCGAATCACATCAATGGAAGAACTCCATCTACTGAAGATCTCAGTCATCTCATTGTAAAGATGCAGTCCACTGGAGCTGATATTCTGAAGATAGTGACTACTGCAACAAATATTACTGATGTGTCTCGAGTTTTTCAACTAGTTCCCCGCTGTCAAGTGAGTTTTTAGTGCAAATGAAAAAAACAAAAAGTTAGTTTTTCATTGACTGTTTCACTGAGTTTTTTATAGACTTAATGACAGTTCCAATGTTAATAGTTCTACATTATGTTGTATTTTCAGTAATATTGTTGCTTCATTTTAGCATTCATGTATAGTATATTTTTTATACCCAAATTGCAGCATACTTTATTATTTATGTTTTCCATGTACTTTATGGTCCTTCGTTTTTCCAATGCAGTACTTCCATCTAGCTTTTGAATTTTCAAAATTCTCCCCAGATAGGTGGTCTTTACAAAGCTCTATATTAGAGTAACTTCAGGTTTAAATACAATTTCTAATTAATGGAAGTACCTACACAGAAGAATTTCTTAACTTGAAAACAGGTTTGAAAATTGAATTCAATGTGCGCTTACGAATCTCATTAAAAACTAGGAAATCTGCACTAAATGGCGTTATTATAATATGGAATTTATCAATCACATGCTTTTATGGTAAACATGAAAGATAAATTTTATTCCATTTCTCAGGTGTAGACCTAAAGGCTTGTATTACTTCCACTGTCAATGGTACTGCTTCCAAACCTGATACGACAAAGTATTAATAATCCTAAGCTAGACTTTGAAAAATTGGAAACCACAGCTAGAAACTTGTTCTTTGTGTTGTTTGTATGTTATGCTGATTCTTATATGTATTATTAAATTACATTAAAGACTGAACCTGAACTTTGGGACCTAATCCCATTAAATATCCCTCTATGAAAACTAGGGATGAAGTGGTATGTTAGCAAGGCTGGGCCACTGGAAATTCATTTCGTATCATCAAATTGCTTATGTATGATCTAGGCCAAAAATTGTCTTTGTGTGTGCAATCGGTTGTGAGGCATTATGCGAAGTCCTTTGGTCACCGAATTGTTTACAAGGCTATGGTATATGTTGTTTATGATTCCCACTATGTTGGGATAACGTTTGTCTTGATAGGATATCAATGAGTCTTGTTTTATATTAGATACGGCTAGCTTTTGGAGGTGGATACCTATAAACCTACCATGATTAGGATTTGATTGTATCTAAAGGGGATCTTTAGATTTGTTTAGGAAGTCATGTAGTGATATTATTAGGTACTTCTTGAAATCAACTCAGAATTGTTGCATAGGGAAGGAATTTGATATGGCCTGTCGATTCAAGGTATTTTTATTTGCACCCATGTACATAAGTTTGTAGAGTTTTTGATGCCTACAATGGATATTATTTTGACCTATACCATGATTACTAGTAACAAACCTAAGCTTATATTGGCTATCCTTTCCTATGTTTCCTTGTACTTGTTTTGATGCTAATTATACTTTTAAGTGCTCACATTGGACAAGTCAAAGTTCATAGGAACCCTCATGGAGATGAAAGAACCTCTGGTCCTCCAATCCCCTAGTGTGGCCTGTTGACGCAAAATCTAGTAGGCCTAGTGCCTAAGTTGCAGGAAACGTTAGAGAAGAGTCCGTTTTAGGCCAGAAACGAAACGGAAACAAGGAAACTCGTACCATACGGCCTGGAAACGTGTTTCCAGCCGTACTGGCCCGTTTCTTGAGGAGGAAACGTGGCCAGTACGGCTCGAAACGCGTTTTCCAGCCGTACGGTGGAGTTTGCTCTTCTAACTTGACTTCTTCTTGTATTTTTGTTTTATGTTTTCGCTTTTAATTTTTTATTGGGCGACTTCTAACTTGATTTTTTCTTGTATTTTTGTTTTATGTTTTCGCTTCTAATTTTTTATTGGGCGACTAAAATATATTTTGGATGCTTCTAGATGCCTCTCAAGTTATAAAAAGAGGATTTTCTGAGTGGGGCAGCCTAATGTTCAAGCCTATGGCCCTAGTGTTGATATGCAATTCATCCTTTTACTTAAATTTTTAACATTACCATGAAATGACTTAGGATGTTTGAGAGTGGTTTCACCCTCATTGGATTTCATATGGAGAAAGTAGAATTTTAGATCTCACTCAAAATCCAGCAAACTTATCTGTTTTTCAAGATTTCAGGATTGGGGGGATTACAATGTTTCCATTGGATTTTGTCATGTACTAGGGTATGGAACTTGTATTTAATCAAGAGAACCAAGCCCTCTATGCAGGGGAGACTCCCAATAATCAAGAGCACGTAGGGTACTAGGGTATGGAACTTGTATTTAATCAAGAGCACTAAGGTCGTTCGACTATGTAGGAGGAGACTCCCAATCAAGCACGAGACAAGAAATTAGAAATTTCTCGTGGCTGATTTTTGATATTGCTATTTTCATTATGTGATCATTCATGAGTAAATGTGATGTAAATTTAGAGACTTATAGTTTATGCATTGACAATTGACAATTTAATCATAATGTAATAAATTAGAATGTATCATATATGCTTTATGATTGCACATATTCTTAAAAGTCCTAATATCTAAATATATATATATATTATATATTGTGTTTCCCTGTTTCCAAAATTTGGGGAGGACACGTTTCGTACCCATGCCCTTTTCGGAAACTCGTACCCGTTTCCCCGTTTCATGCAACTTAGCCTAGTGCAAAGCACCACTAGGCAGAACCAGACCTTATGGCAACAAGAGATAGGATTGTCATTGTCACTTCAACAACTTTCTCCTACTCTTTAGTGGTATTTGACCACACAAGAGGCTTCCCTAAACACACCTAAAGGATATTCAATGAAAATGGATTGAGGTGAATGATAGGAGGCCTATCGGATGGGATAAAATATCGGCGAAGCCTAGAAGGCCGAAGTGTTCTATGCCAAAGTTCAAGTACTCTATCCCTAGACCAATTAGAGGGTGTTGTTGTAGCTAATTGGTTTTGCAGATTTTTAATGTAGGGTATGAGATATCATTTAATAGCCAATAGAAGAGGACTTTC